>CAMOHE010037110.1:0-25951 GCA_946598075.1 Artocarpus hirsutus
GCCCACAAATCATAAGCGGCCTCTAGCAAGACATTATGATTACCCAAGTTATGCGAATGTCAATAATCCAACATAACTTAATCCACAATAAGTATTAAAGTCCTTTTGTCTCTAGATACCTTGATTGAACATAAGGCATGATTTATGTCATCCTTATACTATTCAATCATATTATTTCTTGATCTTAAGTATACTGATATTGATAACCCTTATCAATTCATTCCAGTATAGCCATATATTTTTCTTCAGTCTAACTTATCGAGGGGCCCATAGATATCTTTCTCATAATAAACGAGGGACAAATTCCTTCTTAATCACTCATATTCCTCACATGATTCACTCTATATCCAACAACAATCTATTCCATCATCTTGTTAAAGATAATATTAGATTGTGTCAAAATATAGAACTTGTCATGTAGGAAACCATGGTGATTTTAGGTTAGAGGACTAGGATAATACTATTGTAATGAGAATCACTTATGACAATTATCCATGTAGTATTCTCATAATGGGTCAATCCAATACATCATTTCTCAAATATGTATCTTTGAGTTGACTTAGTATCTCATACACATGATTAGTAAAACATAATCATCAGTCAAACTTCATATTAGTCTTCATTCATTATTATCCCAATAATAATGATCGACTAGGGATAAGTTAGAATATAATTCAATTTTCACCTAAGAGTTTTACTATCAAGTCACATACTTGATGACCTTAGGTAGAATTAACTATTCATAGAATTAGAATAAAAAACAATAATAAAAATGCCTCTTTATTAATAAAATGCAAATATAATGAAATCAATATGTGGTCATTACATAATTGGCCTAGGGCACATCACTAACAATTTCTTCATAATTAGATATGATGAATTTACTAGAAGAAATAACTTCCTCTTTTGATAAGCAAGTATGCTTTGTACCTACTTAGGCCGTTTGGAGTTCAATTATAAGTCTTATTTGATTGAAGACATTTTTGGATACTTTCCATTTTGAATAAGAAACTATTAACTTTTCATGATGCAAAATTATGTGAAGTGATTTGATCTTTTTCAAAGAAATAGCCTTCTTTGTTGCTCGGTTTGTTCATCCTTCAAGTGTGTCGTTTTTCCTTCAAACAATCTTGCTATTGTTTTTGGAAAAATTTGGCCTTCTCCAAACATTGTCGTTGTGAATTAATTAGGCCTTATTTGTTGCTTGGTTTGTTCATCCCCCGATTGTTGTCATTTATGCGTGTTGCCGTTATGCTTAGTTTGGTGATCTTTGAATGTCGTTGTGTTGCTATTAGGCCTTCTTTGCATATTTGGTTGGTTCATCCCTCGAGTGTATTGTTTTTCCTTATTGTCATTTTTTGTCCCTCGACTTAGTTTGGTGTTCTTTCATGTTCTCACCATTAACCCAACTTCTGTTGTTTTTGCGAAATGTCTTGCTTTGGATGAGTGGCTACCACATAAAGGTTTTGTTTGTCGGTTGTATAGATAATGGTAACAGGCTATAATGAATGTTGGCATTTTGAGTTAAATTGTTTGCTGCTTGTTAAATGTGTCCTTCGGCGCTATGTTGCCAGTTTACAGTTGGTCTATAGGTCGGTGTTCTTGTATTCCTTTCTAAGAATGTGCCCTTTCCACTATTATAATTATTTATATATGACCAATGATGTTGACCTTGGTAGCATCTGGTGCTAAGCGGACATGTATGAGCACAAACAAGTAGTGCTTATAGTTAACTTGCTGAGCTTGTGAATTTTTTTCTTCAAGTTTATATTTTTTCTAAACTATAAAATGTTACAACTTGTTGGATTCAGTTAAAATCATCTGTTATCATATAAAAGGAAATGCCTAGGAGCAAGTAAGACTCCACTGTCCAAAGGACCAAATTATTGATTGGTCTCCTTCAGGACCTTGTTAAGCAAACTGGAGAACGTAAACTGAATAAGAAACTGTGTGAGATGTGGGCAGCGTACTTGACAACACATTTCAATTATCCTATAACGCCAACCTAAATTAAACATAAGAAAGAAAACCTGCAGAAAGAATGAGCATTTCTTAAGACTTTAGATAGTGCGACAGGGTTAAGGGTCAACCTTGAGAATGGTGAGTTTAATTTCTCTACGGAGTATCGTCTGGAACTAATTAAGGTACATAGAACATGCTATGTTTGTAGATGGATAGTTATTTTACAAACATCCAACAAGTTAATTTATTTTTTTTTTTTGAAAATTTTTCTATCTAGAGTAATCCAAGAGAAGCTAGATACATCAGTAGAGATGGATATCCATCTTTCAAGACATAGGATACCATTTTTGCTCGTTCTACAGCTTCAGGTTCCCTGGTGTTTAGTATTGCCTCATCCCATGCTTCGGTATCTGAGCACTTTTTTGAGGATGATAACATATGAACACTCTTGCGCATGAAGAACAAAACATGGATGATGCGGTGAATGATGTTTGGAGTCGACTGAGTCGCTTGTGCTCAACCTCTTCTAATGGCACTAGAGGAATTGGTTCAAGCTTGCAAAATGTTGGCAAGGGCAAGAGGAAGATGAAGGAGACTGACTAAGGGGAGAATTGGCTAAAGATAATGGCACAGGCTATTGTGGATTCAAAAACGAAGGCCAATGCTTAGTTTGCCAAGTGCATCCAAATTCTTATACAAATGGGATACACAGGCTATGAGAAACTGAGGCTACAAATGGTACTAAAAGATGACGTTGGATTGCAGACAATGTTTTTAGAGAACAATAATGATGAGGATCGTAGACTGTTAATCAAGGAGTATATGTCCAAGTAGTTTTCCCTTTGTACTAACCAGCTTTCTTTAATTTTCATGCTCTGTATCATATATTGAGACATTATTTATTTTTCTCATTGCATAGGTGACTGTAGTTTTAATAGTTATTTGTAAGTGAGATGATTTGTAATTTGTTGGACTATTGACATTTGCTAATTGTTAGCCTAATGTTCAACACATTGTTCTGGCATTTTTAGTTATCTTGTTAAACACATTTGTTTAATTTTTACAAAGATAATTGTCCATGATGGATACTTGATGTTCTACCTCTATGGCCTGGAATAATGGCGAAGGTGGGCTAAGTATATATGATGATGATTTCCTTGCGCTCGTTGTTGCTTATCTTTAGCAACAATAGCGGGCTAATAGGCCACAAAGATGTCTTATACACACCTCAATATTAACAGAAAAAATGAAGATGTTGGAATTACTTAACGGTACAGAAAGTGAGAATGACATGCAATTAATTTTTAGCCTTAAGTCAGATCTTAGAAGAACACACATCCTTGTGATCTTCTGATGAGTTCAATGTCAATGAGAAACACATGATATTTCTGCATATTGTGTTCTATGCCATATCGAACCGAGAAGCACTAGATCATTGGCAACACTCCGAGGAGATAATATCTCAATGTTTCTCGAAGGTTTTATCAGCAATATGTTCATTATGATATCGATTCATTATACCCCTAAACTACAACAAAACACCAAAGCTTATTCGAAACAATCAAGAGAAGTATTCAAAATACTTTGATGTAAGCGTGAACACTTTTTAAAAGCATATGTAGTATAATAAAATACACTAATGGTACTAACAAACGTTTTCTTCAGTCATGTGTAGGTATAATTGATGGTACACATGTTCCATGTGTACTACCATCATCTGGCCAAGCAAAATATCAAAATCGAAAAGGGACCTTGTCGTTTAACGTGTTAGCAACGTGCTCATTCGATATGTGGTTTACATACATATTGTCTGGATGGGAGGGATCCACACACGATTCACGTGTGTTGCAAGATGTGATACAACATCATGCATTTTCAATTCCACCAAAAGGTATTGTTGTGCGTCATGTCGTTCACAATATTGTGATTTTATGCACACATGAAATTTTTTAACAACATATTTGTTGTATTATTGTTTGTAGGGAAGTAATATTTAGCAGATTCCAGATATGCAACTCGAAGCTATATGCTTACATCGTACCGACGAACCACTTATTATATGCAAGAATATATGAAACGTGGCACTGGTTTTAATTCACTGGAGGAGCACTTTAACTTCAAACATACATTGCTAAGGAATTGTATCAAAAAAACATTTGGTGTGTGGAAGGCGCGCTTCAAAATTTTAAAGCAAATGAGTAGCTACACAGTTAAGAAGCAAGCGCTGATTCCAATTGCTTTTGTGGTGGTCTATAATTTCATTGGCATATGTACCGAGAAAGAGGACACCAATGACGAGTTTCATGGGGAAGATGATAGCCTCTACACCACTTCCACAATGATGCTGCTCTAGTGTCGTTGTTACAAGAGGGGAACACCGAGTTCGACAATGATGGTCATGATGATACGACAAAATACCAGTTGACCATGCATCTACGTAGGGGTGGCAATAATCGTGTTCGTGCTGTGTTTGTGTCGGCACGTTTACAGCATGACACGTTTAGCCCGAACACGAATACGACACGATTAATAAACGTGCTAGAAATGCAAACACGAACATGATATGCCTATGGCACGCTTAACACGACATGACACAATTAACACGATTATTAAACGTACCGTGACGGGTTGACATGATAACAACATGCATATGACACGTTTATGACCTAATTAACTAAAAATTAAAAAAAAATTATTTTCTTTTGTAAAAAAGCCAATAAAGAAAATTAAAAAAAACAAAATATCTAATTAATACTAACCTACTATAAATATTTCAAATATTTTTATTTTTTAGTTTAAATGTGTTATAAATGGGCGGGTCGTGTCTTGCCATGTCAACATGTTTGCGGCCCATTTAATTAAACGTGTTAAGGTATGTTTAGCGTGTTAACACGAATTCAACCCGTTTATTTTAATGTTATTTGTGCCAACCAATTTATGACATAATTAATAAACGTGCGGTCCAAACCTGTTTATCTCGTGTCGTTTTCTTATCTTGTCATCGTGCCGTGCCTGAAATTACCGGCCCTACATCTACGAATGAACGTCGAGGTGGAGAGATGATGTAAGAATATAAGGATGCTTTGGCCCAAAGAATGTGAGAAGATCGCCGAAGGCGACAAATAAGATATTAGGCCTGAAGGGAACATGCTAATTATGTATTGTTAAGGTGAAAATGATCAATCAAGGAATGAACTTTGGTTCGGCCCTAGAACATCTTCAACAATAAATTTTCATTTACAAATATTCCTAAAGTTAAATATTTTGATCTAATTTTTTCAGGATTTTATTATTTTTTTTAAAAAATATGGTATAATGTGCATCGATGGTTATACAAAAAAAATGATAAAAATTAATTGACACATCACAATGAAAAATCATCCTAAATATTTATAATTAAAATATTAATTATTTTTTATGATATATAATAAATAAAAAAAATCATAAATATTCAACTTATGGTTCTAACCACAAATAGGATGTTTGGCAAAAGTGATATAAACTACTTTTTCAGTTACAAATAGTATAAAACTTTCACGTGTTATATTAATAATAAAAAATTACTACAGTGTAAAGTTTTCACATGCTATAGTAAAACAGCTTTAATCACCTTACCAAATACCTAAAACAAATCCAAATATTAGTTTCAACTATAAATGGTTCACACTACAAATTTTAAAATATTGCCAAACATCAGTTACAACTTCAATTTTAGTTCTAACTTATAAAGTTGGTTCTAACTATAAAAATACTTACAACTAATGGTTCACATCATCCTCCCAAACACTACATAACATTTTTTCTTTCTCCCACTACTCAGATCCCTCCCTCCCTAAAAAAAAAATAATAATAAAATAAAAAATCTCCTGTTCCCCTAGCCCCAGCCGCCCCTTGCCCTCACCACTCCTCCGTCGTTGCCGGTTTCACCTCCACCGCGTCGCTCCCTCCATCTCTCGCCGATGCTCTCCTCCACTACGCCTCCCTCGCGAACTCTAACCTGATAATTGTAAATCCATATGAGGCCCAGCTGCAAAATAATCTTGACAAAAACCATAGTAAGGTCCCTTAACTCCATTATCCATGTTGACTAATTCAATTAATCCGACAAGGAAAGAAACCAATGAACTTAAATAATTCGAGGAGTGACACCATGGTTTTTTATAAAGATTAACTTATTAATCTCAAATAAGTGTCCACAGCATAAAATGGTGTTGGATTCATTGTCAAAATTCCTTTTTCATTTTGCAATTTCTAGATATTGACTCAAATAGAGGATAAAACCACTGCTGAATAGAGATTGAAAATTTGAAAATAATAAGACCTTAGCTTCTCACAGCGGTGAAATCTGAGGCGAAGGACGAGTGTTGTCTGGTCCAGAACCTCTTGTTCTCCAATTGAAAGCTAGGGATTAATGATTTGCTGAACCACATCTACCAGGTCCTTTGGGATGTGACTCTCGTCGACGGACCAAGGAGTTACTTCCTGGTGGCACCGGGGAGGATGTCGGCAATCTTCACGATGGGGGTTTTGGCGCAGAGCAAGAGAGACGGCACGTTGAAGACTCACATTTTTGTCTATGATTTTGGGAGAGAAGTTGAGGGGATTTTCAGCGACGAGTTTCTCTGCGAGGTCGTGATTTTTGAGACGGGATATCAACAACCGTTGTAACCCAAGGCTGAGGGAAGTGGTGGATGTCGGAGGGATCTGGTTGCGCCCCAGCCGATGGTAGATTATTATTTTTGCATTTTGGGATTTTTAAAAATGGTTTTTAAGGTTTTAATTATTATTACTATTATTATTATTGTTTGTATTTAAGTTATAATTTGGTGTGGAAGAGACCATTTTGGGGAAACAAATACATATAAAAAGAATTCATGATACTTGAATCTAAATTTAAATCCATTGAGTCTAAAGAATACATGAAACAAACATACTTATAAATTTTAGTTGAGATTGAGTAGAGTAAAAAAATGCACTCCACCATACATGCCCTTAAAATATTTGTTCTTAAATTTGTCCTTAATTATTTTTTTTCATGCAATTTTTATTGTATAAAAAGTTATCCTTATAAAGACAAGCGATAACAGTTTAGTTTATTGGTTGAGAGTTCGAGTCATATAAATACTTTTTCAAGCAACTCACTAAGATAATTTCCCTTAATCCTGTTGCTACTTAAATTGACATATTTTCGCACGGTCATCCAAGTGCTATCGCATATGTAATTATGTATTTTCGAATTTATCAATTTTCTATTTGATAAAAAAATATCCCCCTAAAAAGACTTCCTTTTAACGTTTGTACATGAGGTATTTTTAAAAAGGGCCTAAATGGGAAAAAATTTTAGATCAATGGCCCTTTTTTTTTTTGAAGCATTATAAAACTAGTTTTTTGGACATCAAAACAGTTTCAGTTTTTTTTTGAAGACCATATTTGGATTCCTCTCTTCGATACAGTCATTTTTTTTTGTGAAAAAAATTAAGGCAGTTTTAATGCTAAAAAAAAACCTATATTTTAATTTAAAAAATGGGAGGCCATTTGTCAAATTTGATTTTTTTTTGGGCCTGTTTGCCGAATTCTTCCTTTGTTACATTTCCTTTAAAGACAAATCAGGCGAATGGTCAATGAGTGAAATGTGAATCCAAGAAGAATGGGAATGGAATAGGAAAAGGCATGCAACCTCAGTAATTGACAAACAAAAGAAAGGGAAAATAAGTACACACCAGCGCTAAACACATGGACTCTGTCCCAATCCGATGACTTTCCTTCCACTTCCAGGGCAGGGGGGTTCCATCCAAATCGGGGTAGTAAATACTCGAAAAATTCCCACTGTCCCTTCGCTTCTATACTACTACTTCTCCTCAGTAAACAGGTTTTCGGAAGGAAGCGGAAAAAAATGTCCAACTTCCATAACCAGATCAGAGCCTCGTCGTCTCTGCTGAAACGCCTCAGGCACAAAATGAGCACCAGCTTCCTCTGCAATCCTCTAATGGCGCAGACTAGATCTTTCACTACCACGGAGGGTCACCGCCCCACGATCGTCCACAAGAGCAGTCTCGACATTCTCCACGACCCTTGGTTCAACAAGGTAAACTTGCGATCACTAAAAATCCCAGGAATTTCTTTCTAAGTTTTATTATTGTAGCTGAATCTAAAACTGTTTTCAAAGGATTCGCGATTTGGTTTCATTTCTCTGTGAAATTGTAAATTTTGGTGGCTATTATCATTATTACAACTTTTTTCCATTGCGAAATTAGGGAACGGCTTTTACGATGACGGAACGAGATCGTCTGGATCTTCGAGGACTTCTCCCTCCAAATGTTATGTCTACGGAGCAGCAAATAGAACGCTTCAGTGAGTTCTCAATTCTCCTTGTGTACTTTTTGTTTTCTTTTTTCTAATATGTTTTTTTTTTTAATTTTAAATCCCTATATGATAAAACACGCTTTCGGTAGTGATAAATGAGCATTTTTGCATAGGAAATTCGATTTGTATGGTGTCAAAATGACTTTAAAACTACACTGATAATCCACTATAACCATAATTCTTGACGAAATTGTATTCAGGAAAAAAAAAAAAAAAAAAACCCTATGCTGTGGAGATTGGGTGTATCTGATTTTAGTTTTTAGAGTATCATAACATTTTTTTTTTCGTCTTTTTCTTTTCTTTAAAGATTTCCAAGTTCAGCAATATAACTGTTAAAATGTGTAAATGACAGTGGTTGATTTGAAGAGGCTTCAAGTGCAAGTAAGAGATGGACCCTCTGATCCGTATGCTCTGGCAAAGTGGCGGATACTTAACCGACTGCACGATAGAAATGAGACAATGTACTATAAAGTAAGTTAAACTAATTTACCCTTTTTGTCCGCTCCTTTTATGAAGACTGATTAGTAGTGCACCAACACTTGTTACTATTCACATTATACTGCTGATCCTACAATGGTTCTCTTCTTTAGTTTGCCCTACTTTACCTTGTGTGTAAGTGGTTCTATATATATATATTTATATTTGTATGTGTGTATGTATGTATATTTTAAAAGTGTCTATATTTGTACTAAAGGACATCAATTTTTTTTTCAGATTAATTTTGGTTTGTGTCATTGGGAATATTCTTTTCTGAGACCATATTTCAGTCCTAATATAATATCACCTAAGAGGTTATAGTTGGAATGGTCAGACCTATGATTTGCTCCCATAAGGTCTGGGGTTCGAACCTTTTCATGGGCACTTATATAACAAAAGTCATAGTTTACTGCCTTCCAAAGATTGTAGGGTTTGGTGGAAGGTCAATTTCCAAAAGAAAAAAGAGTCCTAATATGATATCTTTGAATTTGTCAGGTTCTGATTGCTAACATAGAGGAATATGCACCTATAGTTTATACTCCAAATGTAGGTCTTGTTTGTCAAAACTACAGTGGTTTGTTTAGAAGGCCCAGGGGAATGTACTTCAGTGCCGAAGATCGTGGGGAAATGATGTCGATGGTTTATAATTGGCCAGCTGATCAGGTAGAACTTCAATGCATCATATGCATGTTGATATTGTTATACATAACGCCTATTGTCCATTCCTACTTAATTTGGCATCTTCTAATATCTGTGTTTCTCTGTGTAGCATCTATTTCTGTATTTCCTAGGCTATTCGTCAATAACCCATACCTGGGTGAGGCAATCTAGATAATTAAAATAAAGGAGATTTAAATATATTTCTCCAGAGAGTAAGGCATATGGATCCCATAGATGATGGTTTTATTTTATGAATGATCTATTGAAAAGGCATACATGTTAGAAGTGCAAAATTATATTCTCTCTCTTCCTTGCGGCCATCTTATGTTGGTGTGTGGTTATTATTTAATTTAAAAGTTAATCCTCTCGTTTTGCTGTTATTTCCATTTCTCTAGTTAATTATTGGGTTTCTCATTCGCAGGTGGATATGATTGTTGTTACAGATGGAAGCAGAATATTGGGTCTTGGAGACCTTGGCGTTCAAGGAATTGGAATTGCAATTGGGAAGCTTGACTTGTATGTAGCTGCTGCAGGGATAAATCCCCAAAGGGTATTTTCTTTGCTTGGGTAACTTCCATATTATAAATGTGTTCTAAGGAGATAATTTTTGTCTGCATTAGACTAGATTATTTGAATTACCAGTGACGACTATAAATATAGTTTCTCATAATTTTATCACAGAATACATGTCTGACGTGAAAAACCTTTGCTTAATTTTATTCTGGATTTTTGTTAGACTGTTGATGATTCGACTTATCAAAAGACAAATGAAAATTCAGTTAACTGGAAAATATAACAAAAGTAGAAGGAAGAAGATGAAAATTCAGTTAACTGGAAAATATAACAAAAGTAGAAGGGAGAAGAAGAAGAAAAAGAACGTATTTTACCCTATTACTTACGTACAGCTTTTGCATGTGGTAAATCCTTCCTATGGATGGGGTGAAAGAATTCTCCTTAGCTCAGTACAAAATTGGACCGGTAAAAATTGTCTTTTTTTTTTTTTTTTGTGGAATAACAATTTTCTATCTTTTTAGGTTTCTGCTCATGATTTACTCTTCATTATAGTCTTGTAGAACATAATTAAAAATTATTTCAGCTTTTCCTGCAACTTAACCTGAGAGCCTGATCTAGGAGTCTTGTACTCTTTCCTTTCTCTTGTGCACTTGTTGAATCTACTAATAAAAATGTTTCTTATTCTTCATGTGTTGCGCTGCTTGCAAACTATAGGTACTTCCTGTCATGATTGACGTTGGAACCAACAATGAGAAGTTGCTGAAAGACCCCTTATGTACGTATATCCTCTTGCAGTCATGGTCAATATAATTACAAATAGTGATTTCTATGAAACGAAATTATTAAGTTTTTGTTTATCAGATCTGGGATTGGAGAAACATCGTCTTGATGGTGATGAGTATCTTGCTGTCATTGATGAATTTATGGAAGCAGTTTTTACACGGTGGCCCCATGTTATTGTACAGGTACATTAAATTTCCATTCATCAATTCAATCTCCGGTAGAAATAATGCAATCAGTGCAACTTTTTTCTCTTCTTGAGAACTACTAATTTATTCTGTTGGTAAAGTTTGAAGATTTCCAAAGCAAGTGGGCCTTTAAGTTGTTACAGCGTTACAGAAATACCTATAGAATGTTTAACGATGATGTCCAGGTTAGTTACTTGCTCTGGTACACGTCATAGCATCATTTTTTTTTTGTTTTAAACAATATTTTTATGTATTAGTTTAGCATGTTCTACACTAATATGGTTTTTTGAAAGTACTCTGTTTATACTTGACACTTCTATATGGCTAAGTATTCCTGTTATTTCATTTACCAAAAAAGTGTCACTTTTATTTCCGCTCCTAATTTGGCATCCTCTCTCTCCCCCTCTTTTTCTTTTGTTTCCTTTTTCCTTTTTCATTTGTTTTCATCCTATAACACCTCTTCCTACGAGCGTTAAATTTGGAAATTTGCATTAATCACTTCAAACTTTTAATTGAAACCTGTACTCGGCTCTAGTTTTGTGCATCCTTTACTCTCATCGGGGATTTTATTCTATTTATGCATTATTAACGAACTTTGTTGAGCTGTAGACACAAACGGTTAGAGGAACAGTGTATATCTTATCATCATACACAAAGCAATTTGGAGCATTTTAGATTGGATTTATGGGGATAGGCTTCTTCTTCAATGATCAAGATTTAATGGCATTTCTTCTGACAGGTAACAGCAGGAGTTGCAATTGCTGGACTTGTAGGAGCTGTTAGAGCACAAGGCAGGCCAATGATTGATTTCCCAAAACAGAAGATTGTTGTTGCTGGCGCTGGAAGGTTAGTGACAGTATTTATGCTTATGAAAGGAAAAATAGTTATACGCAAAAAAAAAAATGGACAAAAGCAAGAAAATCATACTATTGCAACAAGCTACGTTTAAAATGTTTTAATGAAGTTTTGTTTCTTTTTGGAAAAAAAAAAAAAAAAAAAAGAAGAAAGGAAGTTTCTATAAGAAATATACCGTAAAAAGGAAACCAAAGGATGCATGTTTAGCAATACAAGAAATCATTAAAAATTATAAATATTTCTATTAAATTCTGTACTGCTGTCTGGTGCAGTGCAGGAATTGGGGTTCTCAACACTGCAAGAAAAACAATGGCAAGGATGTTGGGAAACACTGAAATTGCCTTTGAGAGCGCGCTGCGTCAATTTTGGGTAGTCGATGCCAATGTGAGTAGTCAGACTGAACATCCCGAATCTCTAAAACAGTTATCAAATAAAGTTGGCTTCGTGGGCTCAAATTTTTGTTTCTGATGTAAATAGATTAGAGCATGAATGGGATGAAGAATTTCTTCAAGTTGTATGACACACACCAGTTTATAGTCTTAAAAGCAGAAAGATGAGCTTTTCCTGTTCTTTGTTTATGAGAAATTTAGGACTAGGATGTCTTTTGAGAATCAGAATTATTATGTCTAGAAATTAATTATAATCAAGAATTTTTTTAGCACCAAATATATTAGAATCTAACCAGACGGTGGGACAGGTACACATGTAAGTTGGTTTGTTAAATTTACTTGCCATTGCTTTTTCATGGATCGGATATTTTGAAGAAAATCCAAAAATGTGTTTTTCTTCTTTTTTTCATACTTAAGGCACACTGTGGACAACCCCTTGAACTCAGGGCAGTTAATTTTGACTTCCCGCTTGGTACATGAGTAGGTTGCTATTATATCAAACTGCAAGTTCTTATTCCAGAGCATCCACAATTGACTTCCCTTTTGGTATCGATAAATGTGGCTTTTCGTCTTTCATGGACTTGAACTTATACTATCACCTAATGTCCTTCCTTTTCGAGCTGGCTTTCAAGAATCCATAGTAGTCGGGAACTCAGATGGTGAATGTTCTTTGTTGTTGGGTCTTCACTAGGACGTTGAAGTAACTTGCCTTTTTTGCTTTTACAGTCTATATTTAGATCATTGGCATATGTTTCTGATTTTGTTTCATCGACAATTTCCAAGTTCCAACCTTTTATTAGCACAGCTGCAATCATCTAACTAGTTGGCCACAATTATATTTTGATCAAACGATTTTATTTAGCGTCGATTAATGATGGAGACCATTTGTAGAGATTTTTTTTTTTTTTAATTTCATTACCTACGGATTTTATGAGCCTATTTCATGCTTTATGTCCTAATTAAAGAAATTCTGGTACTGGCATTTTGTTTGACAGCCACCGTTCTTTTTCAGACACTGAGATAAGCTCAGCAAAGATGATTAAATTTGCTGTGTTGTGTATCCAGGGTCTGATCACAGACGAACGTGAATATATTGATCCTGAAGCCCGTCCTTTTGCAAGGAAGATCAAAGAAATTCATCGCCAGGGGTTAAGTGAAGGTGCAAGCCTAGTGGAAGTGGTCCGTGAGTTTTTCACTTTTCATATTGCATTGCTTTAGCCTCTATGTCAATATATCATTTTGTTTTGTGTATAAAATGGAAGTTTTCTTTGCCAGTTTTCTATGTTTGCGCAATAAAAATCTTGTACAGGCATCTGGTTTTGTGCCTGTAAGTCCAAGTAAGGCTCAAATGGGTAGGGAATTAGTCTGTTGGTTATATACCTCCTTCAGTCTTGATAATGTTTGGGGAAAAAATTGGAAAATCCCAATAGTTGGGAACCAACTTCACAAAAAGAAAACTTCAAAATTAGAAGAAATGAAATGAAGAAAATGAAGAGTCAAAGTTGTCATCCACAAGAACATCAATCTCAAAAAATTACCCGAGCCTTGAAAAGTTTAGTAAATCTAGGACATCATATTTAAAGAAACCAGATACACCATATATCATGTGAAAATGACATGACAAATGTGATTATCAAAGTGTGAATAAAGCAATTTTTTTGCTTACAAGAGCCGATTCTTTTAATATATCAAGGATTGTTATCCCATAGCATCTTTACGTTGGATTATTTATGAAGAATTAGGTTAGACACTTTTTAAATTTTCATTGTCTGGATATCTATAAGATATTCTTTATCTTTAGTATTTAATTTCAAATTCAGGGTTGTTTAGAATATTAGGAATTAGATTTGCTTTTGAATGATGTTTGACTTGGGATTTGGTTCCTATAGATAGGACACTTCCGTTAAGTTGATTTTCAGAGAATTGATGATCGATCTATGAATTTTGGGTTTGTAGTTTCCTCTTGAATTCTTGTTCTTCTCCTCTATTTCTCTGTTTTGGTTCTATTTCTATATCTCTTGTGGATCTCCATCTCTTCTTGATTCTTTCTTTTCTATATAAAATTCTACCTCATCTTTTCTTTAATCTATCTTGGTCCTACATCAATTATGATTTACGCCAAGTCCAAATAAAATCTCAAAAGGACTACAGGTATTATGTCATATTTTCTTATCATCATAAAAGAACAGTCGAAGTCCACCTTTCTCCACATTAGTGATCACTTCTTGCTAATCTTAATGACCAGGTGAAGCAAGTGAAGCCTGATGTGCTTCTTGGATTATCTGCGGTTGGTGGTCTGTTCTCCAAAGAGGTATGTGGAATAATATCTGTGCATCTCCTTTTTCTAAAAGAGAACTTTTGGAATGATGTCAACAAGATAAGTTCATGCATTGCACAATCAATGTAATTCGGGAGAAAATGAAAGCATAAAATTGCATAAAATTAATTAAATCATATTCATTTTCTTTTCGTTACTTTTCTTCTTTCTGGTTTAAATTAATAACTAGAACAGCAGTCAATAGATTAGAACTACATGACAAAAGGTTAGGTAACCAATGTTTATTGCGTGCATTATTGTAATTATCTTTGTTATCGTATTTCAAAACTGAATCGCCATGGATGAACATTTTTCATGCTGTGGGAGCATTTTTTGTGTAATTTTGGCTTAGCATACTTCTAAGAATTTCAGAGCTCAGACTTGTCCTAACTCGGTCTTTCTTGCAAACTGATGCCATGCAAATATTGTTAGGTGCTAGAGGCCTTTAAAGGTTCAACTTCAACCAGGCCCGCGATATTTGCAATGTCAAATCCCACCGAAAATGGTATGTTTGGTTTCTGCACGGGGAAGAGCTAATGATTGGTTATGCAACTTTTGCCGCGATCTAATGTTAATCTTCACTGTTTTCTTGTGGTGAAAATTAGCTGAATGCACTCCTGAAGAAGCATTTTCAATAGTGGGAGATAATATTATATTTGTAAGTGGAAGTCCATTCAAGGATGTGGATCTTGGTACGCAATATATCCTATTCTTTTCTATGTGCATTCCATATCTCCGCGGAAGGGATACAAATGGAAGAATTTCATCCCCAATGGGAGCCTTTTTTTTTTTGCTTAATCCATTTTTTCCGTTGTCATTTGGGTTTGTTTAAAATCAAAGGTTAGAGGTAACTGCAAACGGTGGCAAACGGTGGTTAAATGGTACTCATCAAATGATTGTACAAGGAGCTGGTGGTAACTAGGAAAGAAAAGGTGGGGAAGGATGAGTGGTGGACGGTGTAGATTAAAATATCCGGGATTGTAATGTGTTTCAGGAAACAATTTAGGATGCAGTATGGATAAAAATTATCCTGTGTTAACATTGTTGAATAACATTTTGTGTTTTTGTAATGGCGTGATTAACGTGTGCGTATACTCTTCTTTTTTCTTTTTTTTTTCCCCGCTCAAATTATTGACTACCACTTTCATTTCAGGAAATGGTCATATTGGCCACTGCAACCAGGGTAACAACATGTACCTCTTTCCCGGGTAAGTCATATCCATTTGGACCTCTTAAAAGAAAAACGCAAGGGCTGTGTTTGGTACATTATATTAAAATACCGTATTGTATAATAATACACTAATATAATGTTTCGTATGATCATTGTATTGCATAAGTTAATGCAAATGGTAAATTAATACAATCTATGTCGTGTTATAGAATACGGCATATTTTTTGTGTATTGTATTGTGTTATTTTATATCGGGTCTTTAGGTCTTGTCAAAGTTGGGTCCAACATGGGTGTTGATGCTCTGCTTGGTCTGTTGGTGATCAACGCCACATGAGATTGCGCATGGTGGTGGGACTGCCTGCTCTACTTGTCTCTGCTTCCCAAGGAGTACCTGCAATAGGAAGAGGGAACGCGTTGGAGATCAAGGGGGACATTAGTGTGGTGCCGGCCAAAAGCTCTCCGATGCTTAAGTCAGGTACCTATTCGACCAAAATCGGGAGTAAGGTTAGGTGAGAGTCCACGTTACCTCTCAAGTGGAGTAAATGCTTTCTATTTATAGGCCACCACTTGAACTGAGTGTGAGGTGGGTTTGATCCATGACCCGGGTGTCCCATCAGGTGGTGTCAGGTGGTGGGGTGACAGGTGTCACAATCTCGGAGGATGGGAACCCTTCATCTGAGGGCTGAAGTGAAGCCATGTGTTAGCCTTTGGAGTTGAGTCGTTGCCTGGGTGTAGGGCATACTTGTCTGTCCTGAGCACGTGTTCTTCCGAAGGAGGCGACATCTTGTGTGGCGGCTGGTGGAGGCCCTGGAGAGTACCTCGGGAGGAAGTGTTGACCGTCGTGGATATATCAAAAATGACTGTGTCCAAACAAGGTGGCCAGATAGCCGTGGAATGATCTTGGGGAAAGGGTGCCGAGCATACTCCCAACAATGAGGTTGGGGTTAGGCTGACATGGGATTGCATGGGAACGTATAAGTTTCTAAAATTTGAGCATAAATTTATATTCTCTAAAATTGTATTTTAACCCCTCAACCTTTAAAAAAATTATAAAAATTTATACTTTTGCCCCATAATTTCTTAAATTTATATTTTGACCTCTTTAATGTTGATAAAATTTTATTTTGATTTCTCTAACTTTAAAAATTACATTTTGACTCCTTACACAATATGTCATGTATCAAAAACCGTATTATATTATGATAACACAACACAATAAAGTATAATCCAATACACTATATACAATACGGTATCGCCAACATAGCCAAGAAGTTTTAACAGTTTTCTGCCATTGATACGTGCATATTGTTTCATGCAGAATTGGACTTGGCACTCTTTTATCCGGCTCCAGGATTATCTCGGATGGCATGCTACAAGCCGCAGCAGAGTGGTCTGTGTCATATATCCTCTGAATTGGGTTCTTATGAATTGACATTTCAGCCCTGCAACTTGAGCAAACTACACAACCCCCACAATCAGTAATTAATTGTCTATCTAAAGGAATATCTTACTGCTTTCTTTCTCCAGTCTAAAAAAAAAAAAAATCCTTTTGCTAAGATACAAAAATATATCAATGAAAATAGACGTCATCTAATCGGTGGAATTTATGCGCCTCTTTAGATATCATAAAATTAGCTTGATATATTCAAATAATTTGCTAATAAATTGAATGAGCAGCTCTGGTGGGGTAATTTTTTCCTGAATTATCTTTTGGAAAGGAACTAAAAATATCTTGCAAGACGCAAGTGAATAATGTCTGAGAGGATCTAACAGAAACAGAAACCCTCCAAGAAGAAAAAAGTAAAAGAAAAAAAGCTCTTTCAGAATTAAGTAGAAGAAAATGTTTTGCATTACTTGCTTTTCTAAACTATGTACAAACGTTGGATTTCTGCAAACTCAGATCATATATCTAGGACTCATCATTATTAAGCTTATGTACTAGCTCACTATTTCCTTTATGTTTTTTGTTGTTCTGTATAGAGCAATGTACCTCAAGAATCTTCTACACCAAATAAGCCTTGAGATTAAATAAATAAATGAGTAAGCCTTGAGATTTTTCTAACATGTTATTTAAATTTACAGCCTAGCTGCATATATGACGGAAGAGGATGTCGCAAAAGGGATTATATACCCATCCATATCAAGGTGCATAACATAGGCATTTCTTCTTTCTGTATATTTTACTCCAATGACGTAGTTTCTATGGAGATGAAAGGGGATCCAAACTCCAAAGTGTTGAAATGTTTGTTAACCTCATTAAAATTTTGCAGCATAAGAGACACAACAAAGGAAGTGGCAGCAGCTGTTGTGAAGGAAGCTATAGAAGAGGATCTCGCAGAAGGATACCGTGAAATGGATGCTCAAGAGCTCCGGAAACTTAATGAGGTTTCTTTCTTGGGCCTATCTACAAAACCTAGTTCCAATTCAATACAAGTCATGCGTTCAGCATCATATGATAAATAAATTGAACCTACCCTTTTCATAATAGTCCACGTTCACGCATGTATTCATGATACGAGACAGTGTTTCCGGGGCATTTCTGAAACTTCCAGATCAGAGCTTAGGACTTAGAAGATGAACAAAAAGAGATGAAAGATGAAGGAGGGCCTAAAGATTAAGTAGAAGAAATGTGCCTATTTAGGACATACTAGATGGCTAAATTCATCAATATAATTAATTAAGGACTCCTACGGGTGGGCGTACTTAGTGGTGGTGGGTCTTTCAGCACCATAAGAGCACATTATAATCATAAATCACATCGTTGAGAAAAATACGCAAATATTAATAAATCCTTTGGAAGCTTTTAATGATTCAAAAAGATGTGCAGTTGCTCAACGTTTTTTTTTTTTTATGCTAACCGTCTGAAAACTTTAAGGGACCGGCTAGATAGCTGGATGAATGATTATGTTGTAAAAATAGAAGGGCTGCAGATTTTGAGCGCTTGAGATCATATTGTTTGATTGCAGGAAAAAATTATGGAATACGTGAAGAACAATATGTGGAGTCCGGAGTATCCAACGCTGGTTTATAAGCAGGATTGACCCACACAACGACTCTGATGATGTGAAGAAAACGAATAAAAGCATTGTTGTATGTAAGAAATTATGTATCAATTTAGTTTAATTAAATAATTTGTTTTTTTTTTTTTTGTTTGGCTTGTGGCGCTTTAATTTACTGCACGTACATTAATCATGTACGCTGTCGTCATAGTTCATATTTTCTGAGGTTTTTATTCTCTTTAAAACGTTAAAAACTATTGTACTCTTAAATCCTTTCCCCTTGTTTTTTGGAAATTTTTGAGATATTAAGGTAAGTGACCTCGTTAAGGTACTTTTAAAATAAATGGTTTTAACTTTTTAAAATTAGACAAATGGTTGTTTGTTAATGATAAACTTGAGTTTATTGAGTTTAACACTGAACTCAAAAAGTTTATCGGTTAAATTTAGTTTTATTAGTTATAAACTTAAATTTATCGAGTTTAACATTGATAAACTTGAGAATTTTATCAGTTAAATTCAATTTATTACTGATAAATGATCATTTGTCTAATTTTAAAAAAGTTATAGTTATTTACTTTAAAGATGTCATAAAAAAGGTCCACCAACCAAATTTCTGGAAATTTTTTTGAGTTAATTTCACTTTTGCTCATGAGCTATGTAATTGTGTTATTTTAGCTCCTAAACTTTAAAACGTAACAAAGCATACTCTAAACTATGCAATCTATCCTATTTTGGTCTTTCTATTATTAAATTCATTAAATATAAACAGATTTTGAGTCAATTATTTTGCTTTTAACTCCTAAATTAAGTAATTTGTACCATTTTGGTTTTAAACTTTAAAACGTAACAAATTATAGGGCTAATAATTTGTATTCGCGCGTTGTGTTTGTGTCAGTATAATTATAGCACGATACGATTAGGTTAAACACGAACACGATACAATTAGTAAACATGTTTTAAATGCAAACACGAACATGAACCGTCTATGGCATGTGTAACACCACACGACGCGATTAATACGATTACTAAACAGGCCATGACAGGTTGAAATGATAAAAACACGTATAAGACATGTTTATGATCGATTAAACTAAAAATTAAAAAAAAAAAAAGCCAATAAAGAAAATGAATAAAGACACAATATTTAATTAATACTAATCTAATAAAAATATTTCAAATATTTTTATTTTTAAGGTTAAATGTGCTACAAACAAGCAGGTCATGTTATGTAGCGTCGACAAGTTTATGGTCTGTTTAATTAAATGTGTTAAAACGTGTTAAACGTGCTAATACGAATCCAGCCTGTTTATTTTTGTTTATTCGTGCCAATTCATTTATACTCAATTAACAAATGTGTGGTTTAAAACTGTTTATTTAATATCATTTTTTGTATCATATCATCGTGTCGTATTTAAAATTGCCGGCCTTAACAAATTACGCCCTAAACTATGAAATTTGTACTATTTTGACCCTTTCATTCTAAATCTATTAAATATTGATGCATTGAGTCAAATGACCATTTTGACTTTTTGACATTATATATGTTTTCAACATACATTTTGAGGCCAAAATTCTTAAATTTTGCAATTTTGTTTCTCCATTATACAAGTTTTATTATTTTTTCTCTTTTTTTATATATTTTTTTTGAAGTTTTACTTTTTTGCCAAAAGAAACTTTATTAAATTTTGCATACCTTGCAACTTATATTGGGTTTGCATTATTAGGAATAAAAAATGCAATATATATATATATATATATATATGGGAACACTTGGACCTTTTCAAAAAAAAGAAAGAAAGAAAGAAAAAGAAAAAAGAACACTTAGACATTAGGTACATCTACAAAGTAGCACGAAAGCGATACATAGAGACTATAGTATAATCTACTTTGTCATTTTCATGCAAACGACATAATAATAAGTACTTCGCATAATTGGACTCAGTAATTATTGAAAAAACCTTAAAATTCTTCTTAATTTTAAGCTAAGAAAAATGTATATTTGTTTATGAAACCTCTTATTTGTATGTTTTAGACACATGAAATTAGATTACAAAAGATTTAATCATGGTTATCGATTTATAATTAAGTGATCAAGTCAATAAGATGTGTTTTAATCTATTAATATTCAACGGGTTTAGCAATAGAAGAGCCAAAATATAATAAATTTCATAGTTTAGTGATGTGGTTTGTTATAATTTAAAGTTTAGAGTTTAAAATGAGATAAATTATCGTTTAGAAGCTAAAAGTGAATTGTCGGCTCTATTCTGTCAAACAATTAACGAATTTAGTAAAAAAAGGTCAAAATGAGACATCTTAAATAGTTTAAGTGTGTGATTAATTATATTTTAAAGTTCAAGACTAAAATAAGGTAAATTGTAAAGTTTAAAGACTAAAAGTGAAATTCACACTATCCATTTTTTTTTTTCCTGAACTTCAAATGTATAATTAACGAGTAACTCGATATAACCGGAAAGGGTTTTAGGCCCATCCGAGTTGGCTACATGGGAGAGCTCCAAGTATCGAGGGGAAAAAAAAGAAGAAAAAGTGGGCCCTGAGCGCGTTAAAAGCAGGGGAAGTTTGAATTGGTTTTAGTGCATAAAAAATAAAAAAAAAATTGTCTCCCATTTAATCTTCAAAAGTAATAAACTAAAAAGATAAAGAAAAAAACCAAAAGCGTACAAGAGAAGCTTACTAACGTATGACCCATTCCTTTTTTTATTCCTCCTCTTCTTACTTTTTTATTCCCTGATCACTAATTTACCCTGTTTCAAGAAATGGAGAATCTCTTGTGAAGAAGAGAACCGACTTCATCAACTTAAACCAGGTAAAATTGAATGTTTTAATTTATTAGGAGTTTTTATACATGCCATGAGATTTCTTTATTTAGGTTAATTTTTATCGTTTTTTATTGTATTGAATGTTATATGCTATGAAAAGTGGTTTTCCACTTTTCATTTGTTGCTTTGTGTTGCTTGTCTTTTTTTAGACATTTCAGTATGTTTTGGCTTTATTTATTAATTATTAAGTATTTATTTGTAGAGTAGAAGTTTTGCATAAACGATTGAAATGTATGTGGGGGAACAAAGTATATCATTAGAGAATGACATCAAGGATAAAGATGTAGATGAGCAAATGATAGAAAATGATCATGAATACAACGAGATTTTACGAGCATTTGAGCCCGGCATGCATTTTCCTTCTTTGGATTCCCTTTATGAATATTATAGGCAATATGGAAGACAAGAGGGTTTTGGAGTCAAGAAAAAAAAAACAAAAAAAACAAACCATGCATCTTTTGATAGAAAATTGAATTTTTTCTCTCTCTCTCTCTCATGCTTTAAGGCAGGAAAGTCAAAATATAACAAGCAAAATTACCTTGTTCCAAATCCGTTGTCAAAATCACAGTGCAAGGCTCGAATTAATGGTTCTGTGCTTGAAAATGGACAGTGTAAGAGAAACTCGGTGGTTCTTGAGCATAATCGTGGGTTCAGCCCTTGAAAATCTCAGTTCTTTTCATGCAACAGAGATAAGCGCAAGTGCCAAAGGAAAACTTGAATTGAATGGTCATGCAGGTATTAGCGTAGCAAAAAATTTCCAATCTTTTGTTGTCGAAGCCAGAGGACACAATAATGTACCATTTCTGGAACAAGAGTGCAGAAATTATATTGATAAAGCAAGGCATTTACAACTTGGAGTTGGCGATGCTGAAGCTATCCATGATTATTTTGTTAATGCAAGCCAAAAATCAAATCGGCAAAATTTGAAAAAAGGGCAAACAAAATTTGAAATTGGGGAATGTAGTCATTTTTGATACCACTACTTGACGAATAAATATGATATGCCTTTTGCACCTTTTGGGGACTGAACCATCATGGTCAGTCAATCTTGTTTGGATGTGCATTATTATCAAATCAGGATGCTTCCACTTTTATTTGGTTGTTTAATACATGGCTTACATGCATGTCTAGATGTGCTCTGAAGGTTAAAATCAGTGATCAAGATAAAGCAATGCAAAATGCAATTGAGATTGCATTCCCGAACTCTCGACATCATGTGTTCCTATGGCATATAATGAAAAAGCTGCCAACAAAATTAAGAGGTCATCCATTGTATGAACAGATAAAAATGGCAATGCAAGTTTCTATTTACAATTCTTTAACTTGTGAAGAATTTGAAAAAGTTGGATGTAATTTATCAGTGAATTTAAGCTTTAGGAAAATAGATGGTTAAGTAGTTTGTATGAAAAGCGACATCGATGGATCTGGCTTCTGTGAAAGACACTTTTTGGGTAGGAATGTCAACCACATTACGTAGTGAAAGTATGAATTCATTTTTTGATGGGTACATAAATTAGAAAACGATACTGAGATAATTTGTTGAGCAATATGACAATGCACTAAAAGACAAGATTGAGAAGGAAAACCGTGCAGACTTTTAGTCTTTCAACACGTTGATTCCATGTGTTACTCATTTTCAAATAAAAATACAATTTCAATCAGAATATACCAACGAAAATTTCAGCGAATTCCAAACGGAGTTAACAGGAAAGCTTTATTATGAAGCCTCTAGTGTTGTTGAGAATATTGGAGCTTGTGATACATGTGAGCTTACATTTGTTGGAGAACAAAGTAAAGAAGTTCATTTCTTCGTTCATTTTAATAAGGAGAATTTTGAAGTTTGATGTGCTTGCTGTTTGTTTGAACTCAAAGGGATTCTGTGCAAACATGCAATCACAATTCTCACTAAATTGGGGTATACGCGTGTTCCAGCAAAATACATTCTACCCCTATAGAGAAAAAATTTAATAAGAAGTCGCACAAGAGTTAAGGTAGGGTATGATGCTTGGAGTGGCAATGTTGAAGCTCAAAGATGTGACAAGATACAAAAAAAAAAAAAAGAAAAAAAAGATGAAGTTGTGGATTGTGTTGTGATGTCTGATGAGAAGTACATGAAGCTATGGAACTTGTTAGATGATTTTTTACCAAAAAATTAAGTGAATGAAATAGATTGTGGTATGAACTAATCTAGTCGCTCGACCATGCATGAAACCAGTGATAATGTTGGGACTTTTTCCCAAACTAATGATCAAAACAAAAAGCTCCTCAGTCCTTTGGCTGTTCGGATCCATGGTCGTCCACCTAAAAATAGGAAGGTCTTCAAGGTTGAAAAGATAGTGCCGAAAAAGGACAAAGGTGGAAAATCAAACAATAAAGGAAAGCAAATTGAGGTATGAATTTTATGAAAATAGACAATTATTGATAGAAACATATACATATATATATATATATATGTATATAATGCATTTATGAATTGTATTTGCAGAGTCACACCAAAAAACAATTTGTTACAAGGAGTGACGAACATGATACTAAAATATTTATGTCATCTTACACCCCTGCTGATGCTAAGCAAAGGGATCCTTGCATTCAAGTATGTAAAGAGATTTAGTATTTTTAAACGTAAAAACTTGTTCATGTTAAATTCTTATTTTATCAATTATACATCATTGTAGGAGAAATTAGTGCAAGTGGTTCTACCATATAATTTACATGCATGACAAGTTTCAACATTCTAACCAAATCTACCTCACTTTTCGCATTTACCGTTCACATTTTTGGCTTATCCAAACTCAGGGCATAATCTTCAAGGTAAAAGATGTTGTAAATTTATTATCTCTTTGTATCAATTTATTATAATGTTTTTGGTTTTTTGGTTATAACAGGTTTTTTCTTTTTCCTTCTACTCAACTTGCAAGTGATCAAAACTCGCATTTACATTTGGATCATTTCAATCACTGCAAAAAATTTTACTATTGTTTTTGATTTTTCATTCAATATTTAGACTTATAGTTGATACCATGTCTTTAACTCGGCAAATAGAAAGTGTTTTGGTGTGATAATTATCAAACAATAATTCAACTCGACAAGTGTATAGATAAATTAAATTATTAGTAAGACAGATAGACTTTTAACTTTTTTAGTTTAATGCAGTCTTCATATACAATTTCCTAAAAAAGATATTTATTAGGGAAAAAAAAAAAGACAACGCAACGCTATATGAATATATATATATATATATATATAGAGGTATAACAACGTTATATATGAATTAAATGGGAGAAATATAAACTTTATGCATTAAGCTTGATGAAAAAAGTACCAAAAAAATAAAAAATAAATAAAGTAAGCAAAAAGACCCATAAAATAACATAACTTGATAAAAGTGGGGAAAACAAAGACCTCAAAGAACAAGTTAAAAGGCATCTAGAAAAAGCACAAAAATGGGCCATACATATGCTATTGGTTTTTATTTTATTTTATTACTTTTATAAAAATTAAGTGGAAGATAGTTTTCTTTTATTATTTTTTATTACTCTTAACGATTAAATTAAAAGCTCCCATCAAGCCAAATGGTTACCATTAGTTTTTGTAACAACCGCCTCAAGATAAAGAAAAACCATGGCTTTTTTTTTTTTAGCGAAAATCTATGGTAGTGCGCCCTCTTGACGCACTACTTTTAGAGCTCAATCTAATGATAAAATAAACATCATGCCATGAAAATCGATGTTCACAAATGAATAGATTGATGAGTTGGGTTACAACTGATTCCATTCCTATATAATAACATACTGTTGAGACATTTTTATCTTCACCCACAAAGTTTTCCCCTCATCAGCAACCACTTCTACCTTAAAGGGCGTTTGGTATACAGTAATCCTGAGGTGGGAATGAAAATCTTACAGATTCCTATGTTTGGTATGCAGTAATCTGAGTTTTAGATTCCTAAAAAACTCATTCCCATGGAATTTAGATTACCTTATTTTGGGTTAATCTAAAGCCCATCCAACAGATGATATTCATATTTCTAGGAATTTCAAAACTATAGAAATCTCACCTTTTTTTCATGATGATGATGATAATAATTATATTATTATTATAATATTTTTATAAATTAATATTTCTATGCAATATCAATATAAAATTATATCAATATAAAATAATAATTTGATAATAATGTTAATAATAAAATTAACAATATTAATAATATATAATATATTACATATACAATATCTAAATATAATATATATTATTATTAATTAATATTATAATATAATATATATAAATACTATAATAATAAAATAAAATAATTTCATACTATTATTATAAATTAATATTAATATATGATATAGATATAAATATATCAATATAAAATTATAATTTAATAATAAGAATAATAATAACATTAATAATAAAAACATAATAATATAATATCAATAT
>CAMOHE010037112.1:0-28137 GCA_946598075.1 Artocarpus hirsutus
GCCTAAAGGTGCGAAACCCATTGGTTGCAAATGGATATTTAAGACCAAGAGGGATTCGAAAGGCAATGTGGAGAGATATAAGGCTCGTCTTGTCGCTAAAGGCTTTACACAGAAAGAATGCATCGACTATAAAGAGACTTTCTCTCCAGTTTCTTCGAAAGACTCTTTTAGGATTATAATGGCATTAGTGGCACATTTTGATCTTGAGCTCCATCAGATGGATGTTAAGACTACGTTTCTCAATGGCGACATTGATGAAACAATCTATATGGTGCAACCGAAAAACTTTGTGTCGGGAGATGCAAAGAAGATGGTTTGCAAATTAAAAAAATCCATCTATGGGCTTAAGCAAGCTTTTCGTCAGTGGTATTACAAATTCCATCAAGTTATCATCTCGTTCGGTTTTGAGATGAATTTGGTTGATGATTGTATATACCACAAGTTCAGTGGGAGCAAGTATATTTTTCTGGTTTTATATGTCGATGACATTTTGCTTGCCAGCAACGATATAAGCTTATTGCATGAAACCAAGAGATTTCTATCAAAGAAATTTGAGATGAAGGATCTTGGTAACGCCTCTTTTGTGCTGGGTATACAGATACACCAAGATCGCTCTCGGGGTATTTTAGGATTATCACAAAAGGGCTATATCAAAAAGGTTTTCAAAAGATATGGCATGCAGGATTGTAAACCAGGTGATACCCCTGTGGCTAAGGGAGACAAGTTTAGTCTCAATCAGTGCCCTAAGAATGATTTTGAGGTTAAGGAAATGCAGAAGATTCCTTATGCGTCAGTAGTAGGGACTCTGATGTATGCTCAGGTTTGTATGCGACTGGATATTGCGTACGTTACAGGAATGTTGGGCATGTACTTAAGCAATCCTAGAACGGATCACTGGGTAGCAGCCAAACAAGTCTTTAGGTATTTACAGAGAACAAAGGACTACATGCTCACGCATTGGAGGTCGAAACAGCTTGAGATCATTGGGTATACTGACTACGATTATGCTGGATGCCAAGATAGTGTGAAATCTACGTCGGGCTATGTCTACCTTCTAGCTAGAGGTACTGTCTCTTGAAAGAGTGCTAAACAGTTTCTTACAGCATCTTCTACGATGGCGGCAGAGTTCATAGCATGTTATGAGGCGTCCAACCATGGAACATGGCTGCGAAATTTTATCACAAGGCTGCGCATAGTGGACAATATTCAAAGACCACTCAAGTTATTTTGTGACGATAAGTCAGCAGTTTTATATTTCAACAACAACAGGAGCTCAACAAAGTCAAAGCATATAGAGATCAAGTTCCTGGTTGTGAAAGAAAGAGTTCAGAGTGGACAGTTGTCTATAGAGCACATCGACACAAACTCCATGATTGCGGATCCGCTTACTAAAGGAATGCCACCCAAAATGTTTCATGAGCACACTACTCGTATGGGTGTCATATCATTTCAGGATATTCAGTTTTAGTGGGAGTTTGTAATTTTAAATGCTCTTATGTTATAGACATTTTTAGCTATTTCGGTTTATGGAAATTTTAAAGTTATTTTCTGTAGAAATAAAGTTTCAGTCATTCACACTCTGATTTTGGTATGGTTTGATCTCACTAAGGTTTTCAGGTGGACCAGTTGAAAAGGCATGTTATGATCACATTGCATGAAATTTCCATGCTACACATCAATGCTTGATCTTGTCGTTAGTTGTATCGGTATATGTGATCATTGATGGGTATAGTTACGACATATGTAACGAAGGTCGCTTTTGGTCCTATATTGATTTTGTTAATAGTCAAGATTGTTGAGATGCATAAGGTTTTGATAGCAAAATTCATGAGCTCATAAGGTATAATTCATATTTGTAAAGTTTCATATATAGCCAAAGTGGGAGATTGTTGGATCAAAATCCAATATATGGGCTAATATATTAAATAAATACGAATTAAAGGTTATCAGATAAGGTTGTCCAATTAAAAGTGATCAATTTGGGTTTTGGGCTTTTAATGCATCATTAAGTGTGAGCCTCTTATGTGTAGAGACCAAAAGGATAATTACTAATTTTATGATGGGCTAAATTAGTAATTAAGGATAATTGTTAGGGTTTAGCAATTATATAAAGGGGTTGTGGTCCCCAAGTCAGTACGTATATTATTTTTCTGTTTCCTATCTACAGAGAGATTACAGAGCATTCTGTGAAGGAGGATTTACGTACCAGACTTAGAAGATCCTCAACCAAAGGACTCAAGAATCACATTCAATCAATGGATTCATGTTAGCTTCCACATCTTATTAATATTCTTGATGATTTGACATGAATGATCCTAGGTGATAATAGTTTTTATCACAATTTTGTTCTAACAGTTTTATCCTTTTTTATTCTTATTCTTCTAATTTACTTCCACTTTCTCACCTATGGTCGTTTTACTTTTGTTGTCCTCTTTTGTTTATTGTTGTTTTTCTCATGTTGTCGTTTCTCAAGTTATAGTTCGTAATACATCATTGTCTTTTTAAAATTTTACGATGGTTTTTAGTTTTCCTTCATAGGATTTTTCCATTTTATTTCCATTGGTTCCTGGTGGTCTTTGTCCTTTTTTTGTTGTCGTTGTTAATACATTGCGGTTTTTACTTTTGAGGTCCTTTTGTCGTTATGTTGTTTTTCTTTCTTGTCGTTCTTATCCCGCATGTCTCGGTTATAGTTTAGTTCTCGCTTTTGTTAGTCGCCTTTTCATTGAATGTCGTTTCTTCTTTAGTCCCTTGTATTGTCGGTTTCCCTCCATAAAGGGATTTTTTTCCCCTATTCGAATTGAATAGCAAGGCCTGGGGCTAAGGTAACTCAAGTGGGAGAGTTGTGTTGTGGGTGACCTTATTGCACGGTTGAGAGGCACTTGTGCATGTGATTCAAGTCAACGTATACGAAAAAGCTGTTGTCAAGTTTCGTTATTCGTTCCATCCTCAATTGCAGTTGAAGAATGTGGTCCCCAATCGACGGCTAAACTTGTTGATGGACCCTCGAACCACAGGAACGCCTAGCACCCAAAGAAGCAAAGCTCATGTCCTTTTAGGGTGAGGCAACGCATAAAAAAGGGTTAGTTCGTCAAAAGTCCGGTTCCTTTAGGAACAAAGTTTAGAATCAACAAGGGTTCTATTGCACGAGCTAGACAGTCAATCTTTGCCGTTTTCTTGCTTGGTGCACTAGTGCCCCCGACTTATAAGTAGGCGTTTTCTTCACTGGATTAGGAGAGAATTCAGTGGTGGGATCTTCTGAGCTTGAAACAACAGACATCACAAAAACATGAAAAAGTGTGAAACCATAGGATTGATTTCTAGTGTTTTTTCGCTTCACAAACAATATTACTTGTTTTTTTCAAAAGAAAAAAATAAAAACAATATAAGTATTTTTTGAATGATTTGATAAAAACCAGTATTTAAATTAGATATATATAAATATATATGAAAAAGGACATTCTTTTAGCCCGACAGCAGCCCGACTTATGATGACTGTGCCTTTTTTCTTTCTTTTCTTTTTTCGGGACTTCTTCGACAGAGGTTCTCACCGATAATGCATATTTTAAACTGTTAAATCTGGTTGAAATTATTTTTTTTATTTTTATTGATTTAAAGATTAAAAGATAGATACCTATTAGTGGTTTTTTATTCTTATTATGGAAATTGCCTTTTTTTTTTTTTTTTTTTTGAAGGAAACTTCTTTAGCAAGAACCATCACTAATGATACATCTTTTTAAACCATTACATTTAGTCAGAGTCATCTTTTTTTTTTTTTTTACCGATCTGAAAGATAGTACTCACCAGTGGCTTTTTCTTTTTTTTGGTTCCAGGGGGGAATTACCTTTTTATTCCTATTTTTTAAAGAAATCGCCTTTCTTTAATAAAGAAAAAACAGACTTTGTTAATAACGACACGTTTCTTCGTCAAACGACATGTCGTAGCTCGGAGCTCCTTCCGGCCAATATATAGCATAGAAGACACCTTTCCGCATAAAAAAGTCATTTTTTCGTTCCCTTCGGAGTCGTCTGCAACAATACCCTAATTCTTCAATTTTCCTTTCTCCAGCTTTCTTCCCTCCTCTTCGTCTCCAGAAAATGGTAAGCTCCCCACCTCCCCTCTCTCTTGTATGTAATATATATATATATTTCGTTGCTTGTGCTTACCGAGCCAATGCGCTTCTAATTCTTTGCAGGCTGCTTCTCCTCGCAAAAGGTAAGCTCTTAACGATTCTGATCAAAATTTTAGAAATTTTCTTATTTGCGATCTCGGTTTTGGAGAAATTATTTACGGAATCAGATTGATAAATAAATTTGGAATTTTGGATCTTGCAAAATGCAAGCAATTGGGAGAAATGGAAGTCTTTTTGCTGTTTCGGCTTTTGTTACATTTTCTTTCGTTACTTTTCCTTAGAAGGATTTAAGCGTGTCAAAATTTCGATGGGGATCATATGTGTATATATAGAGAGAGTAAACTGCACCGCTACACCCCGAACTATTCGTGTTTTTTCGTTATGCATTTTGAACCTTTAATCTTGACAAAATGCATCCTAAACTTTGAAACCATTAGCAATTGAGGGGCAATAGATATTTGTAATTTCCGTTCAACACTTGTTTACTCCTTTTCACCTGTTGAGTTTTAACTTTTCTCTTAAAATGATGAGCTTTACCCTTAAAAAAACTTACGCGCAATTCTCTTGACCAAAACCGTCTATGATTTTTAATGCTCATTAGCTATTGGACCTCAATTTTAAAGTTCATGGTACATTTTGCCAAAATTGACAAGTCATAGTGCATTATGCAAAAAACGAATAGTTCGGGATGCAACAGTGCAATTTACTCATATATAAATGATACTGTAACTATAATACCAGAGGAAGCTCTAGACTTTCGTGATTTGTTAAAGTGGGTTGCTGAATTTGGATTTAAGGGGATGAGCTAAGAAGGTCGAAATTATAACTTGATTGAAAAAGAAGGGGAAAAAAAACTTTTTTTTTTTTCAGAGCATATCAGAAATTTCTTGTTTTGCATTGTGAAAATATCTTTATTTTTCTAATCTCATGAATTTTCTGTTAAAAACTTTTGAAAACTTGATTTCATGGTTTTTCTAGAAGCTAGAATTAAAAGCTGATTGAGAGAGCAAAACTTTTTTTGAACATATTAAATATTTCTTTTGAATTTCATTATGTTTGGCTTTGTTTGCATCGTTACTATCATGAAATTCTTATTTACATGCATTTGATAAATTAGGCATTCGCAGTCACCTTCCCCGTGGAGGGCTCAGTCCAGGTCCAGATCAAGATCTAGGTCTAGGTCTTGGTCGAGACCTAGGTCTAGGTCAAGATCTCAATCCTGGTCAAGGCCAAGGCATAGATCCCGATCCAGAAGCCGTGGCAGGTTTGTTTCTTCATTCTCTTTTGCTGGATAGTCAAGCGTTTAAAATGTTGGAGACATGTTGACAACTCCTCTTACATTTATTTATTTATTTATTTTTTGCTTTTATGTTGACTCTAAACTTTTTTGATGTCCACCTTTTATTTTTGTGTGTCTGTTTGCTCCTTTCTGTTGCAGATCAAGGTCCAGAAGTCATGGCAGGTTAGTTTGGTCACTGATAATTGCCTTATATGGTTCTCTCGACAATAGTTAATATCAAATACTAGTATTATATATGGCTACTGGTTTGCACATATGTTTTGGCGAATTAGCTGCTCATATATTTCTGTTTTTTGTTTTATGTTACAGATCTGAGGCCGGAAATCAGGGGAATACACTTTATGTGACTGGCCTATCAACAAGGGTCACAGAAAGGGACCTTGAAGACCACTTCTCAAAGGAGGGAAAGGTTTATATATCTTTGTAACATCAATTTTTCATTTGTTCATGTACAAGTGATAGCCACCTTTTTTCATTATTGCTGATGCTTCTATATTTTCTAGGTTGCTTCATGCTTTCTAGTGGTTGAGCCTCGTACACGAATTTCTCGTGGATTTGCATTTGTTACGATGGACACTATCGAAGATGCTGACCGGTGCATAAAGTATCTCAACCAATCAGTTCTAGAAGGCCGATACATAACCGTAGAGAGGGTAATGCTATTTTACCTTGAGTGGTCGAGGTTTGACAATATTGAGTCTTTTTTTTTTTCTTTTTGACTTGGAGGTTTTCTGGTTATATTCAGAATACATTGTTGTGTCAGCTTTGTTGGCAGCAATCAAAGATGATGAGTTCATCCATGTCAACTTTAGTGAAACAGCTTGATCAATGGCAAGCTTAAACAGCTTTTCAAATGCGTGTGATCAACTAAACATAGCAACTATATTGCCCAACAACTTTACAACTCAGCATTCAATTTCAACTTTCAACTAATCAACGGACATTATCAACAACTTTCTAATCAGGCTTTTATGGTATCTCATACCTGGAATTCATTTTGTGGACACTAGTCATATGTGCCTGCATATATTTTGCTAGTTTCCTTAGCTAGTTGCCCCCTGTATTTTGATTCAACTGGTTAAGTTTTTGTGAAAGTTTTGACAATCCGCTAACAATGACTGGTAGTTTCCTATCTTTTTTCTTGTTTCTTAATTGATTCAATTGCTGCTGTCTGATCCAAATTTCTTAGTTGTAGAAATTTCAAGGACTGAGGTTTGTATATGTCTTTCAGTCACGGAGGAAGCGAGCAAGGACTCCAACGCCTGGGCACTATCTTGGGTTGAAAAGCACCAGAGACTATGGTAAGTTCAGTATGCTCTTTGATTGACAATTGATCATCCTATATTTGGCTTTATTCTTCTTCTAGTTGTCCTTGTAATTTGTACTTACGTTTTGTACTTGCATTGGTGTAAAGGCTACCGTGGAGATCGTGATCGTGGCAGGTATCGTGGAGGGTCAAGCCGTGATGACTATGGGTATCGTAGGTCTCCAAGACACTCACCATACCGAGGAGGTCGTGATTATTCCCCAAGGCATTCTCCATACGGTGGAAGATCAAGGAGGGACCGTTCCAGGTCACCTTATGGTAGGTGAGGTCGAGTCCGGAAAAACCATATGGCAGTGTAATGAATGGACATGTTGTTCTAGAGTTTGTTACAAAGCACAGAGTCTTTGTTAGTTTGGAGTGCCTGTTTTTATATTGAGCGTTTTGCATGTTTGTTATTAAAAGTCTTAAGGTAGGACTGCTGAATTTGCAGTTATGTAATCCGTATGTTTGGCTTAGTTCAGGTTAAGATGGTGTTTTCATGTTGGATTATCTAAAATTTCTCTTTCGTCAACTCTTTTTCTTAAGATTTAAAGAGGTCAACGAGTTGGGAATTCATCGTGAAACTAATAGAACGTGAGTCACGTTTATTAGTCTTGGTGATCCCTGGTGATGGTGAATATCAGTGCTGCTTGTGATCCATGCAGAATTAGAGGGTTGACCGTTGATTTGTTAAGCTTCGCAATAATGCACAAAACATAATCCTTTTTTTTTTTTTTATATTTAAATTTAAATTGGTTTTTCCCCTCATATTTTTTGCTTTGCGTTCCTCAAATCCTTCGGGCTTCATTCAACTCTTTTTCCAAGTTAAATCTTCATTTCCATCAATATGAAGATTTATTTGGGAATCACCTACGTTAATGAACTAAAAGGACAAATCATATTGTTAGGAGTACATATATTTAAGTTCACTTTCTAATTCTCTGATTAATTCGGACATGGATTTTTAAACCAAGTAAAATAGGTGAATTAAATTTTTTTAATACATATAGCAAGATTTTCTGAATATTTTAAGAATAGAAAAAATTAACGTCGTTAAAATAACTTCTGTCTAACTATATGGTACAAAATATGAAGATAATTATGTGGTAATTTTTTTTGTTATTTTAAAGTATATTTTAGAAATTTTACTAAATTTTAAGAGAAATTTTTATAAATATTATCTTTTAAGATCTAATTTTTATAAATATTATACATATATAACTATAATTAATAATATAAAATAATTTTTTTAAGTATAACATAAATAAATACAACTTTTACCTAAAATTTTAATTCCAGCGTGGTAATTTTGCTTGCAGTAATTTTGCTTGCAGTGTACTGGGCATTAGTTTCTCAGCCGGGCTAATTTTGGGCCGTCGACAAAATCAGTGAGGCCGACAAGCTGGCCCTATTTTCTCTGGCGCCAGAAAAAACAGACTATCACGAAAATAAAAATCAAATTAAACGACCTTATTTGTTGTATCAAAACTCAAACGACAAAAAGAAGAGAAGAGAAGAGAAGAGAAGAGAAGAGAATATGGTACTCTCAGTCTCTACTCTTCTGCTAAACCCCAACCCCAACCCTCCCGCCTCTTCTCTCTCCTCCCCACCACCACACTTTCTCTCTCCTCCTCCTCCTCCTCCCTCTTCATCTCCGACGACTTTGTCATCGGCGACTGCGTCGTCTTCGAAGATGGCGCCTTCGATTATCTTCTTCACGACGACGAAGAAACTCTAGCCAAGCCGGAGAATAAGAATGCGAAAAAGAGGAAGAAGAAGGAAGAACTTCTGACGGAGAATTTGGTCCCGGACGAGTGGAGGGAAGTTCAGGCGGAGATCAACATCACGAAGAAGGAAAGGCGGAAGATTTCTCGGGAGTTGGAGTTCGGGACTGGGGTTGAGAAGAAGAGGAGTGGATTGGCTCCATTGAAGAACGTCAATTTGGAGGATTACTTGGCTTTCCGAAAGGCCAAATTGGCCCTGCTGAAGCCGCTGGTTCTGGATAATCCCGAGGGTTTCGGAGATGGTGAAGAAGGAGAAGATGAAGAAGAGGAGGAAGGATTTGGAAATGGTGAGAAGAAGGAGATTCGAGTGGACGAGTGAACCCTAGGAATCCGAGGTGGGCGGTGTATGGGAAGGGTTTCGACGATGTCACGGAGTTCTTCAATGGCGGAAATTATGATCCTGCTGAGAGGAAATCCCAATGTACTCTCTCTCTCTCTTCATTTTTCCCAATTTTAGAGATAAGCAAAGGATTTTTTTTTTTTTTTTTGGGTTAATGCCAATGATATGTATTATATTTATTCACTGAATAAGACTTTTCTTCTGTAATTTATTGGTGTGTAAATTTTCCTCGTTTTGTATAATCAAATCATCTGTAATATGTTCATCTTTCTCAATGAGGAGCAAAGGATTTTTAGGGGACATTATATGATGCTTGAGCCTAACAAAAATCAAGTTTTATTACAATTGATCACGATTTTACAGGACTATACTTTGTGTGTTTATGTGTGGTTTTTTTTTATAATTTTTTTATTTATAATCAAATTTAAGAAAAATCATGTTTTGCTCCAGTTTAATGACGAATTTACAGAAACCCACTGTGTGTTTTTTAAGTTGTATTTGATTTAATTTTCCTGATTGCAATTAGAAGCAACTTATTAGTAGTGTTTGTTTTATGTCTTGTATTCTTTTGTTCCTGTTAAGTGGTTTTTTTTTGGGATGAATAAGACTTCTCTTAGGATGGTTTGTTATCATGTAGATTTCTCTCCTCTAAAATGTAAATACGTATGAAGTATAACTAAAAGAAAATTCAAGTTTCTTTTTTCTTTTTTAAATTTAATAGGGCCCAGGAAGTTGTTTTCGAAGGAGGAAAAGGTTCTGCTAGATAAACGAATACCTGATTTGGAAACTGCTACCTCTGTATGTTTTGCATGTTTCATTGCCATTCCATTTGCTAGTTTACTGTTTATTGCATTCCTTTTTAAGTAGCTGTTATTTTATAATTTTGGGTCCAAATGAATAGTTTGAAAGTTACATCTTTTAGATATTATGTATTTGGATTTAGTTCTTCTGATTAATTTTTTACAGCAACAACTCCAGACATGTAAATCATGAAGAAAACCTTTGCAGGGAAAATGGCTGCCTCTTCACACCTTGCTGCATCAGGAGCTTTTTACCTTGTTGATACCCTGTTGAAGCATAATGTTGATATCAATTCTGTGGATAAGGTACAGGGAATGAACTGCATTCTAATGGACAATTAAACCTGGAAAAAAAAAAATTTCCCCTATCTATCTCATTTGAGCTTTTGGTTTATTATATGCCAGGATGGTTGTCCTGCTATCCACAAAGCAATAATTGGCAAAAAGCAGGCGATTACTAACTATATTTTGAGGGAATCAGCAAATCCTTTTGTTCGTGATAAAGTGAGTATATGCATTTCACCTTCACTTTTTCTTATTAAATGCCATTTCTCAACAGTGTAGGTAAGTACAAAATTACTTTTGTTAAAAACAATATTTTATGGTTAAAACATATTTTTAAGTATTTAAGTTTGATCACGCTGAGCTGAGCCTATACTTGCGAAGAGATTCTGAGAATACATTCAAAGTGAGGCATATAGCTACTGATTTGACTAATTTGTTTGATTATCTTGTTAATAGAAGAATGAAGAGTTTTCAGTTCTGCTACCAGTGTTATCATCATGAAAATGAATAACCTGGCTTGTGGGAACCATTTTTATCTCTTGTTGATCCTGTTCATGGCTTGTGGTTGCAATCTATTCTTCTTTGTTTAAACAGTTTGGCTTCATTATGGCCTTCATTTCTTATTTATTTATTTATTTAATTTATTCTGTTTTCTGTTTGATGGAAAGAGGATGGGGCAACCTTGATGCATTATGCGGTCCGAACAGCTTCCAGTCAAGCAATTAAAAGTCTCCTTTTGTATTATTTTGATATAAACCTTCAGGATAATGTAGGTTGATACTTCGTTGTTGTTGCTAAACCTATCGGCCCCATCTCAATGATCTTATTGGAGATATAATTCCATTTATTTGTCTGTACAGGACGGTTGGACACCGTTACATCTTGCAGTTCAAGCACGAAGAATGGATGTTGTTAAGCTTTTATTGATCAAAAGAGCTGATAAGACCTTAAAAAACAAGGTAGCAGGGGCTGATTCCTTTTGATTGGCCATGTTTTAGATGTCATAATATTATTTCTTGCTTCTTTCTTTTGTAAAGGCCAAAGAAGTGAAGATTGTTCAGTAACTTTGTTTTACATGTAGTAGCTTTAACTTTTCACATAGTACTTTTTTCAATAGTGTTTCGTTTTGGTGCAACAAAGATGTCTTTCTTTTGATCTTTTGAAGGTGATAGAAGTTGTTCTCGTGTTTTTATATATTCTAGTCATTGTGCTTGCTATGGACTGTAATTCCTATTTGGTGCAGGATGGTTTGACCCCTCTTGATCTCTGCCTATATTCCGGTGGCGACATGTGCACTTACGAGCTAATCAAGCTGTTAAAACTGCTTCCCAAGCAACATTGACTGCTTTGTCAACAAAATCCAAATCATCAAATGCGTAAAGAGCTCTGCAAAGTGGTGTATTAACATTATGACCAGTCATAAGCCCTAATGAGTAAGTTCTGTCTGTATAGTTTCGATAATTGTGCAACTGGCAAATTAGACCACTGTCGGCGTTTGCTTATGATTCTTCTGTGATTACTAAACTATTATTGGATTCTAGAAATTTCAATTAGTGAAAATCTTGATGTCAACATTACACAGCTCAAGTCTTTCGGTATGAGGTTGGCCTGCTATATAAAGGGCCTACTTCAGAACAAAATAACGAATGAATTTTATGCTGAATTTAATCCGAGGGTCAGTGTAGTTTTTTTTTTTTTTTGAACGAAGGATTGGGGGACTCGTACTCTTCATCTTATAGTAAAGTCAGGTGTAAATTTACCGCTAGGCTATGCCGTCAACTATAGGTTAATACTTTTTTTGGACATTGAGTGAGCTAGCCACAATTGCATTTCTAATCCAAGTCTTTTTTTTGTCAGAAACCTTAGCTTAGTTTTTAACGAGGAGGCAATTTCTTGTTACCGTTAATAACTAGAATTAGATTCTTTGAAGTGTGTCCCGTTAATTCTCATGAAAAGAACCTCGAAAATTGCATTTGCTCATATGCTATGATTCAAAAGCATGGTACAACATTAAATTCATCGTCTTCGTGGGCATTTGGCTTCGTTCTAAACTAATAGAAGTATAAACAAAACCAACAATTATACAAGAAACAAATATAAGCCTTGAGTGAACTATAGACAAAATGAGAACAAGGAAACGTGTAAATTTCAAATTGCTAATGAGGTTGTCCGCTGTTTCTTCAATAAAGATTTGAATAAGGATATTATCCATTTTCATCCCTTTCAAAAGAAACTATGAAATCATCACTTTATGTGAAAAACAATCAACAATACCTCTACTTCCCATAAGGTCTTCCTTCTGATCTTTCTTCCTCTGCCTTGTTCCAATTGCCACCAAGGTAGATGAGGCTTGCTCACCTTCTTAGCTCTTTCACAATATGAATCTCTCTTGATGCAAAATAACTGGATCACAACTCTCTAAACTTGCAAAGACAGCCAGCCTAATGTCAGCATAAAAGCCTTTTGTTGGCTCTACCCAATCGAAATTTTCAAATCGAAATTGTCAATCACTTTCATCGTTGCGTTCGTAGCAAAGAATTGCATTGTTGGTTCCACAATAAACAACAAGATCCAAGACTCCTCAACCTTGTGTTCCTTCGTTACCCAAACTTCAAAACGATGTGTTAGGAACAAGCCAGTGTTAGGATGTACATATTTACAAACCAAACAAAGTGACTCTTCTGTAACAACCAAAATGACATCCTCAACCTCATCCTTGTCCATTTTGTATGGCAGAAGCCGAAACTCACGAGACTCCTAAGTCACTAGATCAAATGCAATGATCGAGTCGGCTATAAGAGATTTGGGATCAGAAACCACCTAATGCAAAATACTACTTTGAAGAATGCCAGATCGCTGCTCCTCAAAAGGACACAAGTAAGAAAAGTCCCTCTTACTACTCTCCCAAGCATTGGCTTTTGCACTATACACCTTAACCTTGGAGCCCCTTGTTATTCTCACCAACTTGTAATCATCGTTAATAGGATCACGTCCTAGTCTGTAAATCGAGTCATCAGCATTAGAAATGAGCAGCTTTCTTGTATTTTGAGGTGGAGGGGTTCCAAAGAACGTCACATCCTTCATACAAGAATGAGACAGCTAACAAGCCATTACAAGAACCTAAGACTATAAACCCCCACTCAATAGCTACTGGGATGTTGAGTTTCAGAGTGGAGCCACCATCAAGTACATTGAGAGCGATTCAAAAGGAGTTGTTGTTCTCAAAGAGAATGGCGGTGGTGAAGCTGGAGTCAGTTTGCTTAGAGTGATTGAGGTAAAGCTTGGTGAAATCAAGGCTATCAATGAAGGAGCACCAGCCCTTAGAGACGCACCTATAAGGCAGGAGATCCTTCATGGGTAACCGGCAAAGTATGTCCTCGATTATGTCGCAAGCAAGGGTTTGAGTATTCTCCATCGCCACCATGATAGATCTTCTGCCAAGATCATGTGATGGAACATTGGGTTCAAAACTTCTTTTTAAAGAAAATTTTGATGTCACATAGACATTTTAAGACCAAGACCACGTTTGCCAACCACTCCGAATATATAACCTCCTGGATAAATCTGGCCTTCAAGAGCTTCTAAACTTCTTCATTGATGGCGGTGAACCTTTCTGAGTTAAATGCTCTTCTTTTTTGGATGATCGGCTTATGCCTGGGATTGACGTTCATATGATGGTTGATGATGCTTGGGTCAATCCCAAACATGTCTTCATGGGACCAACGAACATATCCTGATATTCTATTTGGAACCTCTCCAGGTCTGCCCGGATCTCAAGTTTTAGCCGAGAGCCAAGTAGGACCATTCGGTAAGGGTGTTCAGGGTCTAGGTGATATGGCACCAAGTCTTCTGTAGGCGTAGCCCGCACCTCCTTCTCGGGCAGCCAAGGGTTAAGGTCGGATAATATTTTTTGCTCATGCTTGGCAGGGAATTCTATCTCGTCCACTTTAAAAACAACATAAATGTTTAGCTTTCGAGGCGCTGCTTCCTTGACGAATGAATTTCATTGCTAGGTGGTAGGTTGACACTACAGCCTTAAGAGCATTGAGAGTCGGTCGCCTAATTATGATATTATGCTTAGGAGGCTTATCGACGACGAGGAATTACACAAGACGTGTTACCCGAGCACTACCTTCGTCGAATGTAACGGGCAAGTAGATCATGCTGATAGCTTGGATACATTCCATTGAAAAGCCGTACATGGGTGTCCAGACCAGGATCAGTACGACGTTGCTGATCTTAAGTTTGTCGAATGCTTACTTGAATAGGATATCGACTGAGCTACCGTTGTCAATCAGCACCCACCGAACTATGTTGTTGGATATCTACAGCTCGCACACCAGAGCATCGTTATGCAGATGAATGAACCTATCCACTTCCTCCTCCGTTATGCGCTTTTTGGACAAGCTTCTCGATTTGATATTTCAACTGAATACAATCTTGAGGATTGTGTCCAATATCTTGTGGAAGTTACAATATTTGTTCTAATCTCTCTTTGCTCTATTCTCCTTCAATGGAGGCAGATTCACTAATAAGTTTCGGTTGCTCATCGAGTTTAACACCTCGTTAATGGTGACTACTAGGGTTGTATAGCTTTGGAATTTCCCGGTAAGGACTCTAGACTTATCGGTCTTAGGCTTCTTGTTCTAGTTGGTCTCGGACTACTTAGGTGGATCTTTATGCTTTTTGCCCTTCTTGTCGTTGTTGCCTTCTCTTTCTCGACGGCTCTTCATGTAGTCGGCCGTTTAGGTGTGCCTTTGGGCATAGCCGAGCATTTAGGAAATTGCTTAAGGGCGAGTGACCATATTAAGCCTTCTCTCACGTCTACAAAGAAGGCGTGCTTCAAAGTCATCTTCTAGGTGCCTCACCTCCAGCACTGTTTGGGTGAAGCAATTGATGTTGTCTCACATGTCCTCGTCACCTTGCTTAACAGCATAAAGGGGGGTTACCTCCTTCCTCTTAGTTCGAGATATGACAAAGGCAGCAGAGAAGGCATCAGACAGTTAGCGAAATGAGGACATAATGCCTAGCTCAATACAACGGAACCATTGTCGAGCCGAACCAATCAGAGTGAGCAAAAATTCCTTACACATGGCTGCATCGCTTGTGTTTTGGAGCATCATGTGGCCCTTGTGTAATGCTAGGTGCTCATCGGTGTTTGTCATTCCATCGTAGGCTTTGATCTGAGAACCATGAATTTTGTTCGGCCTAGGGGCCTGCATGATTGCGTCAATGAAAGGCGGGTCCTACATGCTGCCCTCGTCCACTCCATAACAACAATTCCTGATTTGGTCAATCTATCACTGTAGGCCTCGTAATTGACAATTGTTGGTGTCTTCAAGTAGTTCCACCCTGTACTGGGCTCCATCCTTTACCTTGTTGTCTCTCCCCTCCAGTTGTCCCAGGCAGGGCAAGCCCCCTGGTCCCTAAGCTTGTTAGAGACTGAAGCTCAAGAACTTTAAGGGGAGCAATCGTAGCCTTCTCGAGGACCGATTCAGCTTTCGCTAACATGCTTGTCGTTCTTGGATACTCTTTATGAGGCCTGTCATTTGGTATGCTCAAAATATCTTTTATTCTAAGAGCCACTCTGCAACCCTGCTAGATCACCTGCCTGGTCTTCCTAGGCCAGAGGGCGGTTGCTGTGCTTGTTGCTACTCCATTTACTGCTTGAGTAGGCGAACCGCGACAGTCAACTTGCGGATCCATTTACTGCTTGGTTTCGTTTGGCTTCCTTTTTTTGTTATTTTGCAACGCTTTTCTCCCTTAAGTTATTTTTTTTATTTGAATAGTTAAAATTAAGAACTGATCGAGTGCAAAAATAAATAATACATTGATATAATAAGGCAAATGACCTGTTTGCGTTACTTTTTAAATAAACAACTGTTTTTCAAAAGTTAAGTAAATGACCTAACTTTTAAAAAATAAAGAAATTGTCCTTTTCACAGCAGTACATCATCAACTAATATCAATATGTCATTAATTAACAATAATTTATCACTGATAAACTGGTTGATCATGATTTATTAAATAATTTATCATTGATAAACTGATACATTATTGGGTGAAGTAGGTTAAACACCAACTAATATTGATTAATAATTGATAAACAACCCTGATAATTGGTGATAAATCACAAATGAGTCCATCTCTGCTTGAAATAAATACATCATTAATTAACCATTAAAAAACAGTCATTCTCTAATTTAAAAAAAACTTTGGCCATTTATTTAAAAAATTAAAAGACAATGAGCTGCCTTCTAAATTTCCCTTTCAAGAAAACAATGCGCTTTCTAAAAAGTAAGTTACTTGTTGCATTATTTTCAAAAAGGAGAGGTTTGGGTATTCAATAATTAAAGAGAAAAAAAAAAAAGAATTCTTTCATCCAATTTCCCTTGGCTGTATAAGTAGGAGCTTCTGCTCGAGAAAATCTACACAAGTAAGAGTCGAGTGGCATAATCAAGCATATATCAATATAAGTGCAACTTCCAAGACTTCTTTTTTAGTCCAAAATCAAATTCCTTTATTTTCATCCACTGCTTTTAATATTTTTGTTCTAAATATTCATTGATAGTCGTCAAATATTAATTATTTAATAAAGTTCAAATGTTATATTCTTTTTGTTAAATGACTTGAAGAGTTAGATTTTATTATTAAAAAAATGGACAACTTTTCATTCAATATTGCTCATTACCAAAGTCATTGTCCTGTAACACCAACAAGTTGATGATGTAATGAATTCTTAGAGGCGAAAATCATATACTGCCTGGTGGTGTGGTTATTGGCGTAGTTTTGTGGTAAAACCACACCTGAATTTACCTATAAGTGAAGATTTCAAACCCCCTTACCTTTAAGTATAAAAAATATATGTATCATGTTCTGCATACTGCAATATTGATTTTGGGTGGGTCTATGGCCATTTAATCTATACTCTCCTAATGTTTATTTATTTCATTTGAAAATGTATTTAATTATTAATATATAATTCCATGCTATTCCTAACAGTTAAAGAAGGTCGAAGAGATAAAAATGGAGAACAAGAACAAGATTCGCCCGGTTTTGGCGGTGGCTACACTTGCACTAGTTGTGCTTGTTGTCGTTTCCTCAATTCCATCTGCCTTTGCTGGTCGTTTATTGAACTCCCATATGATGATCAAACCAAAAATTACGGAACTACCAGCCTACAAGCATTACCTGTTTGTGGAGAATTATGTCAACCGAGCGAAGGTTGTAGTGCTGACTGTGAGTGCATAGAACTGGCTCCATTAGTCCACATATGCTATTAAGCATATGGCGATCATCATGCGTGCGTTCTCTTTCTTCTTTAATATAATAATCTCAGAAAAATATTGTTTGTTGTATATGCAAGGAGGGGTAAAGAGGGGAAGAAGGCGAGACTATATGCTACTTCTGTTTGGCTATGGTGAACGTGCGTGAATAAATAAATAAAAGGAGCTAATCCCCATTTGATCAGCTAATTTCCTCTAGTTTTCTTTGCAAATTACCTCTGTTTAGCTATTAATTTGGACCAGATCTCTATCAAATAAACACGAATCGTACGTAATATTTATGCAATATTTTGTTTTGCATGTGAAGTTGATGTTTAGTATGGAGGTCGGCCCTGGCCACGTCAAGATTGGCATTGGTCACCCCAAGCTTGTTACTGGCTGCGTCGAGGTTCTGCAGGAGCTGCTCGCCCACATTCATGGTATTGTTGGGCCGCAGACATAAGTGACGGCATGCAAATGGGGTACTTAGCATTAGGTAGTTCTCTATACAGCTTCAAGATATCTATGGCCTTCATGTAGTTGTCCATTTGGTTCTTTGCATCCAATTCCGTCAAAAGAAGCTTCGCATTGGCTGCATCGAGGCTCTGCTGGAGCTGCTCACGCTTGACAGCTTTTTCCCCGAGCTCCCTCTGCAGCCCATTTTTTCAGGCCATAATCTTCACGATCATTGCATTCAGATAATTAGTCGTTTTCTCTAGCTGCTTAATTTTGTCTACGAGCTGGTTGCTGTATGCTATAGGATCCACCGGCATCTCGCGGAGCTGCTGCATCAGAAATGGCCCTTGAGGAGGGCCGTTGGGTACAGTCAACATTTCCCAAGAAGAAACCTAAAGAACCGGTTAATTTCAGGTTTATCCCCAGAAAATAGGATGAACAAAGGACAACATTTTAGAACAACTTCAAATTGATAAAACAAAAGGGCAAAAAAATTTAAGGATGCTTTCAAATTGGCCTCCAAAAATAGGATGAACAAACAAACAAAACACATGAGCTACTCCAAAGAAAGACAAGTTTTAGAATCGAACAAAAGTCATCACAAAATGTTTAAAAAGGCTAAATTGAGAACCCAATTAGCAGTTTGCCAAATAAAAAGAGAAAAAGAAAACAATAAAATTATTGAAGCAGGCAAAACATAATTCTTATTTCTTAGCTAATATAAAATATAATCTTATTTCATATTAAAACAAATAATAAAACACAATACAAGGAGATAATTAAGACTTTTAAACGAAGTTACCTTAACTTCCTCTGGAGTGACATCAGAAGGAGCAAAGTGCATTTCTTGATTGCCAACAACGCTCTGAAGTTACCTTAATCCATTTCTTGATTTGAAAATGACGATCTTTACCTTTCATATGCAAGTCTCAAGTCACAAATCGTTAATTTGGTAACGTCCGTTAGATATTGCATGTCAATTGTTACTGATTTTAAAGTTCAGTATACGTTTTGTTAAAATTGAAAGTTCAAGATACATTATACAAAAAACAAAAAATTTAAGGTGCAATAGTGCAATTTACCCCAAACTTAAAACATCCAATCAATGTGAATTCTAGGGAGAGATAAGTTTTAAAAAAGAAACTGATTTTAGATATACTCATCTAAATGCACATCAAAACACCAGTTTGAATCAGATTCATAATTTCAAACTGATATGAACCCATGAACCAAACGCACCCTAGACAAGGTTGTTTTATTACCGGACATGGCATTCTTTCCCTTCCCATTAAGGCTGATGGAGTCTAATGTATGGGGTAATAATTAGGAGAGACTTATGGCAGGAGGAAAAATATACGAATAGTGATCATATCTCAAAATATCTTCTTTAAAACAGTCCACTTACGATGTAGCTGTTGCAAACACCAAAGGCACATATACATTCATACTTATATTTAACATAGATTCAAGACACACCAAACATAACATAGAGAGCAAATACACTTAGCCAAAAGCAGTTGCTAACCCGTGAATAGTCCCCAAATCCAAAACCAGCCGCCTGATAGCTAGTTCTCACCCTTAATATCTTGGCGAGATGTTTGCCCCCAAGCGTGTTGTTGGTGTTAGAGAAATTGTAATATCTCTCTAAAGTGTTTGAGATCAAATATTATATCAAAATGAGTAGAAAACACATTTTTAATGTGTTTTATGTCAGCGTTGAGCTCCACAGTGCTCAAAATTGAGGCCGCGGTGCTAAACATACAATCAACTTGTAGAGGGACAAAACACCCAATGCCTCGATGCTAGGTGGTGGAGCCTAGGCACTGAGTTGCCTAGCCGCTGGTGTCGCGGCGCTGCCCTTTGGGCAGCTTTAGTTCAATAAAGCTAGCACCGTGGCACCGAAAAACTGGGGCCACAATGCTCTCCCAAGCTTATGCATGATAAAATAATGTGCTCTTTGAGTTGTTTCAAATCGGTGTATTCATTAATTATATGCTTTCATACAAACCTAAATAACTATTATCAATGAATATATCTATCATAATAGTTGCATTGAGACATGAATAGATACCTTTACAAACAAAGAGATACCTTTATGTAAAAGGTTGTATGGTTTGAGCCGGTTACGTCCATTTATGAAATAGCACCCCTATATCTATATAAACTCCAGATATCTACATATTTCATATCCTGTTTTGAAATGCAATATTGTTGCTCAATATTGCATTCAAGTATTTGATGTATCTTGGGGGTAATTTGCCATTGAACTTTTTAATAAACTTGAATAAGTAAGGATAAATAAAACCTTTAAAAAAAGTGTTTACACATGCTCTAAATACTCCCTTATTTTCTACAAATTTATAGCCTCCATTCTTTGTAAACACTCAAATTCGCCAAGGCATAGAATACAGAACCGAGACATAGGCGGCCTGTAAAAACAGGGTTTTTTTTGCACAAAGTAGTTCTCCAAACCGCTTATCGGTCTCTTTCCTCTAGGATTTTATGGCCTTTGTAAGGTTGTCCCTTTGGTACTTATCCACACCCAATAGCGTTGTAAGAGGACCGGGATTGTTGTCCCTTTGGTGCATTGCACCCAATAGCGAAGCAAGAGGATCAGCATTGTTGTCCCGTTGGTGCGACCCCAACAGCGTTGTAAGAGGATTGGCATTGCTGTCCCTTTTGTACATTCACATTCATTAGTGATGCGAGAGGATTGGCATTGGTTTCATTGAAGCTCTACCGTAGCTGCTGCTCGCCCATATGAATGGTGTTGGGCATGGAGAGTTGAACTACAAACATGGGCGGCATGCCGATGGGGTACTTTGCAGCAACCAATATTTTTTTCTATATTGTTTTTTATGTTCCACAAGCTTCCACATCATCTACACATTATAATTCTTATATTGTTTAACTTTATGCAGTATAATTCCTAAGTTGTATAACTTTATGTAATATAATTCCTATACTATTTAAGTTTATCAGTATAATTCTTATACTATATTATTCTCATATTATATAATTTTATACTGCTTAAATTTTATGCTGTATAATTTTTCTATATTTTTATATAGTTTTTTTTCTCTTATTGTATTTCCATCTTAAATTTTGTTGTAATACCTTCTGTAACAATTAAGCTTTGTAGCTTATTTTCATATCATTATTTTCTTGTTTAAGACTATGACATCATTTTTAAACTTAAAAATTTCATTCTCACTTTTATAGAATTCATTGTAAAATCGGATTTAAATAATAATCCTCGTGACACTCTTTATGCTCTTAAAATAGTTAACAAATTTTCGAACATAAAATTTAGCTTACAAAATTTGTGCATAATTTACTTAACATAATCCTTAATTATTGTATATATAATGCACTAAAAATTCTTAGATATCACAACCTTTGCACCAAGGTTTCAGGTGGTGGTGTTCCTAATGGATCGGCACGTAGCAGTGGGGAGTGGTTGGAGGTGGTCAGACGGAAAGGGCAGCAGGAGTAGGGCTTTTGAGCGTGAAGAAGAAAGAAGGGAAAAGAGGAGAGAGAGAGAGAGAGAGAGAGAGAGAGTAATATGCTTTGTATGGGAAGAATTAAGTTATTTTATTTATTCTTTTAGTGTCGGAACCTTCTAGATTTAATTTCTTTTCTATAATTAATTTAAATCTCGAAATGACTCAAAATTTGAAATTTTCTTTCAAATAAAATTAGGGCTTTATAGTCTTCCCTCTTTGATATAAGCTCTAGGGTTTTTTGGGCAGAACACCCTAGTGTGGCCACCAAATGAGAGAAAGGTCAATTTTGGTCTTTGTGAGGCTATTTTCTCATGTCAGGTGGGCTATTGGGTTGAATGGATCAAGTAATCTGGTAGGCTAATTACGTCAGATGGGTTAGTCCGGCCTAGTAGACATTCTCCAAAATTAGGCTAAGGAACTATTTTGGCTGGTTTCTTGGTTAATTTCCTGCACAACCCAATTAATTCTAATTCTTAATAGACTTGAGAGAAATCGTAGTAAATGTCACTTTGCTAAAACTAATTGTAGTAAATAGTAGGTTTTAAAAATATTTAAAGTAAATAGCAATTTTATGATGTAATTAATATATTTATCTCTTTATTTACTATGTAAAAAAGAACTATTTACATATTAATTAAATTTAAGATGCAAATAGTTTATTTACTTTTTTGCTTACAGTGTAAATAATTCTTATTTACATTGTAAATATTTACATCATAAATATGCTATTTGTTATAAATATTTTTAAAACTTAATATTCTTTGACTAAGAAATTGCAACATTCAAAAGTCTAATTGATAGTGGAGGCAAAAGAAAAAGAAAAAAAGAAACATTAATATATACTATCAGGAAAAAAAAATCTTAATGTGGTACGATATGATTTTTTCTTTTTCCTTCGTGTAAAGTAAAACTTTATGATAATAATGTGCCCAAATTTTATCTCAAAGCTACCAAGCTCGTACAATGATTGTTTATATTCATTAAATTAATACTTTATGATAATAATGTGCCTAAACTTTATCTGAAAGCTATCAACCTTGTATAATGATTCTTTATATTCATTAAATGATACGCAATCTCCTAAGTGAGTGCTCAGAACAATGACCATATACCAAAAAGGTTTTGAAGTGTTAATTGTGTAATCTTATGGATGTTATTTTTGTACTCTAATCATATGGGTTCCTATGTCGGTTGATTGTAATCTTATAATTGTTATTTGAGATATTATCAGTTTGGTACCTTGTGCTTTAAAGAAACACTATATTGATACCTTGTTGTTAAAAAAATATTAATACAGTATCTTGTAGTTTTTAAAAATATTATTTTGATATTCTGAGTTTGTATTTTTTTATGTGAAATTTTCTTTTTATGCTTTTATTAATAAACCTCAAATTGATTTTGTACTATGGTAATAGAAGATCAAAATAAATAATTAAATAAAACTCATCAAAGAAAAGTATATATATAGACTTATTCATTTTTTTTACATTATGTGCATTTATTTTCTTTTATAGTTTTCACAAAACAATTTGGGATTCATTAAGAAAATAGTAAGTTAGAAATTTTACATCACAAACACGGACTTGGAGTACGAAAATGAATTTTCAACAACTGTAAAAGTGCTGATATGATATTTTTCAAACAAAAGATGTTAATATGATATTTCATTAAAATATAAGGTACCAAAATGACAAAACTCTCGTTATTTTTGTGCCCTACCTCCATTTTTATGGACTCCTTCTAAACAGGTGAACAATCTTGTGTATTAGAGGCTTCGTGAGAAAGAAAACTCTTCAAGTTTACAGCACCTTAATTAGCTTTTTAGAGTTTTTAAGATTTTAGGTACAACGGGATGTATACTTGCGAAAGATAGGATTATGTCCACTCTAAACGCCAATGCGTTTTATGGGTTTTTTTTTTTTTTTTTTTTTTTCCCATTTGGCAGAGAAGAATTGAAGAATTTTTTTTGTTAGTTTTTGTTTTTGGTTTTATTTCATTTCTTTTTTTCTTATTTTCTGAAGTTCTTCTCTCTTAGGTTATTTTGGTTTGAATCGTTAAAATTAAGCTTTGATCGAGTGCAAAAAATAAATAATATGTGGAGATAATTATGTAAATGACTCATTTTGGTCACCTTTTTAAATAAATGACCATTTTACAAAAATGAGATAAATGGCCAATCTTTTAACAATTAGAGAAATGATCTTTTTCAGCACAATACATCATTGACTAATATCAATAGGTCCTTGATTAACTATAATTTATCAACAATAAACTAGTTTATCATGTTTTCCTAATAATTTGTCATTGATAAATTGGTATATTATTGGTGAAATTGGATAAACACTAACTAAAATTGATTGATGATAGATAAACCACCAAGGTATAATTGGTGATAAATGACAAATGAGTATATCATTAATTAAAATCAGCATATCATTGATTAGCTATTTAAAAAACAATCATTCCCTAATCTTAAAATCTTTGGCCCTTTACTTTATAAAAAATATTAAAAACGTTGATTTACCTTCAAATCCCTAATACATGTAACAAATACAAATATAATTAAATTTTGCTTTCAAGAAAACAATGTGCTTTCTAAAAAGTAAATACATGTTTCATTATCTTCAAAAAGGAAAGATTTGTGCACTCAATAATTAAAGAGATAAAAAAAAGGGATTCTTCTATCCAATTTCCTTTGACTATAAGTAGGAGACCTTTTGCTCAATTGTAGTAATCAAGGAAAATATAGACAAGTAAGAGTCTGGTAGCACAATCAAGCATATATCAATGTAAGTATTACTTCCAAGACTTTTTTTTTTTTTTTTTTGGGTCCAAAATCGAATTCCTTTATTTTCACCCATTGCTTTTAATATTTTTTTTTTCTAAATATACATTTGTAGTCACTAGATATTAATAATTTAATAAGGTTCAGATGTTTTTTTTTTTTTGTTAAACGACTTGAAGAGTTTGATAAAAAGACTACTTTAATTTGATACAATATAATTAATTGCCTACTACCCAAGTCGTTCTAATTGTATATACGATCATGATGTACTATCGAAAATCCGCAAACCCTACAAAAATTAGATTTTTAGTCACAATAGTTTTTAGTAAAGCTATTAGTTACAACAAAATATTGCGACTCTTTTCAAAAAAAAAAATGTTACAACTATTGTGCATTTAGTTACAACTTTTAGTTTAATTTTTATTGTGACAAAAATTTTTAGCTACAAGATTTTTAGTCACGCGTAAAATTCCATAGAGAAGGACAGTATTTGTTTATTTCATTTGAAAATGCATTTTATTATTAATATATTCCATCATATTCTTAACAGTTTATAAAGAAGGTAGGAGAGATACAAATACAGAAAAAGAACAAGATTGGCCCGGTTTTGGTGGCGGCTATACTTGCAGTAGTTGTGCTTGTTGTCGTTTCCTCAATTCCATCTGCCTTTGCGGGTCGTTTTCCTTTGCCTAACGTTATTGAACTCCCATCTGATGGTCAAAATGCGTTACCTACTTGCGGACAACCATTTCAACCAAGCGATGGTTGTAGCGGTCGATGTAGATGCAAATTGCAAATTTTTAAGGAAGTAAAGAACCTCTGTCTTGTCTAAGCATATAGTGATAATCAAATGGGTGCTTTGTTGGATCATCCAATGTCAATGCAGTGTATGTTATGTATGAGGCTTTTCGTTGCAAGTTAAGGCACAAGCTATATAAATATATATATATATATATATATATTATAGCTTTATGTGTCCCATTATCTATCTATATAATAAAGTTTGAATGTATATCAGGATAAATGAAGGGTGTTATTTAAAGTGAATTCTTATGGTTTATTTGTGTTGGTATATTTTTCTAAAGGCAATTGGTTTTCTTGTTTATGTACTTTAATAAAACATTCTTGCTTATTTTTTTTAGAAGTTTTATATTTTTTAATGCTCATTAAATATTTTTTTTCTTTCATTTTTCCTTGAAAGTAATTTAATTTATCAAATATATTTTTCTTTTCTGATTGCTTTACTGAAATGATTTTTTTGTCAAAGGGCCAAAAATTAAACTAGTCATGCCACGCAAAGATTTAATAGCAAAGAACAAACCCAATATAATATGAAATTATGTGCCTCCATGACCACGCATACGTAAATCAATAAAATAGTACATATAACAAAGAAAAAGTGAGAAAGTCAGACTATAAACAAACAAAGCCGTGTTGTGAAATGAGTCAAAAATGGAGAGAACTATATGCTAATTGAAGAAGGAATTATTTATAATTATTAGTATGATAAGTTTGATTTATAAAATGATCAAATTGATTGATTAAGGCTATTTTTCCTCCCTTCCTTCTTTTCTAGCTAGTTCATTTTTTGTTGTAGGACAAGTTTCAACTAAAAAACAATGAGAGAATAACTAGTATCAATTTTTTTCACTATTCCAACTAATAGGAATAAGCATTCAATCAAATGCATATTTTTACTATGGCCAAATTTATACAATCCAATTCAATTTTGTTATTTATGTATAAATCAAATTTGGTCAACTATATAGACTTTTTCCTTATACCAATATACAATTTAGAAATATATTCAATCTAAGCAATTGTTCCTAGAAACTATTTAAGGAAATATAAATAACAAATTATGGAAATTGTAAAAAAAAAAAAATCAGTTTTCTAAAATCTAATTGTAGTAAATAGTATGTTTTGAAAATATTTATAGCATATGTCAAATTTATGATGTAAATAATTTATTTACCCCTTTGTTTATAGTGTAAATAATTCTTATTTAGATGATGAATGGATTTATGGTGCAAATAATGTATTTTAGCCCATTGTTTACAACATAAGTATTTCTAAGATATTTATATTGTAAATCTAACATTTGCTATAATTATTTTCAAAATTTGATATTTACTTTAAAAAGTTTCAAAAATCTGATATTTATCTCGTTATCTCATAAAATCTAAGAGTAAATTTAAGATTTGTTGCCCAAAGTATTTCAACAAAAAATAAGCATCAAGTTTATCAATTATAAATTTAGATATAAGTATAAGTCCATACATATAACTCTAACAACAACCCACCCAGTATAAGTTAAAATTTGTTAAAAAGTTTAACATACAACAAATTTGACATTTGATTTTTTAGTCGATAGATTGACTTTTTCTTATTACAACATTCTTACTTTTTAATAATTCTAATATTAAAAGTTTACTTTTACAAGTTTCAAAATATAATAATTCTGACAAAAGGCAAACATGACATTTTAAATAACACTATGTATTGAAGTACAAAATAAAATAACACATCAAATCTACTATTTTTACACTTTTTGGTGGTTGATATACCATCAGCATTAGCATTTGCACTAAAAATAGTCTTAAAGATGACTTTTTAAAAGTTGAATTTCTTTACTTGAGTTATTATTCTCTTAGTAGATTAATTTAACAAAAATGATATTTAATCATGTCCTTGCAAACTGGTTCAGATTCATCAATTAAACTATCACAGTATAAAGCTCTCACATACTATAGTATAAAGCAAAAGTATATTACAGTATAAATCTCTCACATTTTATAATGTTTAAACTTATTTTTAAGTTTTAATAAGTTGGTCAAACACCGTAAAAAGAACTAAAAGACAATGAGGCAAACTAGATAGTAAGGTATTTATAAGAATGTGAGAGAGTTCCAAGAAAAAGAAATATATGTAAAAGCACATTTGATAAAAGATATTTCAATAGGACAACTAGAGAAAAATATTTACAAGAATTATATTTTAAAAAATATTCATTGCCATATAAGTTATTTTAGTAAGAGAATATTAGATAGAAACCTCCAATCCTCTACTTTGGTCGTTTCCACAAACTCCTAAAAATTTAATTCCCACCAAGCAAGGCCAAAAATTTCTCACCCATATTAGACCAAATTAAACACAGCCAAACAAAACCAAATCATGAATCCTTGTATCTAAAGGTGGACAATAAGTACTCCCCACATAGTCTTATGCTAAAGATTAAAAGATAAAGATTAGACATTAAATATGTAAAGGAGTCTATGGCTTCATTCTAGAGTAAAGTTGGTTTAACATTTTTGGTTTCATTGTGGATTGCATTATTCGACTCGAATTTGTAATTTTTATGTATCTGATCCCTATTTGCACGCTTTACAATTTCAATTAACTGATAGAACCAAATTCTACAGGATCGTTCATGTTAAATTATTGAGAAGAATCATACCAAACTGCGGAAGCGTACCTGGATTCATGATCACTGAGTAAACTTGGGTTATCATCTTCCAATCCAATACGTACTCCTTATGAAACTTCAAGGAAGATGGGATTTCCAGAGAAGCAGGAAGAATAAAACGTACATATGAATTGGGGACCATAACCAGAATAAATAACTTTTGTTATTTTATTGTATTTTCAGTTTCGCCCATCATAAAATCTGGAAATTACAAATTGGTATCTACACATATAATATTTATAAAATAACCCATACATTATTTTTAATACCCAATAAAGCCTTTTAACTTTATCTTAATTATATCACTTTAATTTAGGCTTGACTTTAAGATAGCATTAAATAACACATTTAATTACATATGTGTGTCCACATGAAAAATTATTTTCTAACAATCTCCCACTTGGGCCACATATGTATCTTTCTAAAAATGTGTTAACCTTAGTGAGCTCAACCTTTGCTATCACATATAAGGGTATTCCTGAACAATCTCGTCCATTGATCATACCAACATAGAACCAAAGCGGCTTTCGTCACAAATGTAGGGTGACTAGACCCATCAATGATTACGTATATCGATACAACCAAATGACATAGATCAAGTATGGATGTGTAGCATGGAAATTACATGCAATGTGATATAAACATGTCTATTTCCAACTGGTCCTACCTTATATCTGAATGAGATCAAAAACCGTACCGAAATCAGAGTGTAAAT
>CAMOHE010037117.1:0-25063 GCA_946598075.1 Artocarpus hirsutus
TCTTAGCTCCCAGGCATGGATAATCATTATAAGCAATAGAAAAACATAGTAAAACACTTTTTAATGAATTAAAACAAGTTTTAAACAAGATTTTCTCAAAAATCCAAAAATAGAGAAAATAGAAGAAAAATGAAAAATCTCGATTCCAATCTGTTTTTGATGAAATAAAGCTTCAATCCTAGTTAATTTAAGTTATTCTAAGCTAGATCAAAGCTTTTCTAGACTTAGAAACTCTTAAATTTCAAAATGCAAGAAAATTTGAAAAAGTGAAAAAGTTTAGAAATTTTAAAAACTAACCTCAAATCGAAGCTTGAATCGAGTTTGTGGTTGCTCAATCGCATTCCCGAGCCTTCAATCCACAATTTCGAAGCTTGAAAACAGATTTGATTCAAAATTTGGAGAGAGAATGAGAGAGAGAGTGAGAGAATCTGAGAGAGTGAGAGTGAGAGGAGAGAGAGACGAGCGTCAGAAAATGAGAGGAAGAGAGAGAGAGAGGGAAAATAAATAGAGAAAAAGAAAAAGCAGTTGTACAAAACTGTGTGCAACAATACACTGTTTTCAAAATCAAATTGCTTCATTGAAAATTAAATTAACAATTAAAAATAATTTAGAATAATTAAAAATCACTGAAAGAGTAAATTAATACAAAGTTTCTAAATTTTCACAAAATAATCAAATTAAGTTCAAAACACTCATCATGGCACACTAATTCACCATTTTACACTCTAATACCATTTAATCGACTTCGGGGTGTTACAAAAACTCACTTGAAAGCAAAAACGAAAATGAATGATGAAACTAACAAATCAAAAATGAAACACAAAAAAACAAAAAACCAATCCAAGGACGACAATGAAAAGTTCAAAGACCAATCGCAAAAATTTAACAATACAAACAAACGAACAAAAAAACACTATAAGCACATAAAATTTCAAAACTGATAACAAGCAATTGCATAAATTAAAGGTAAGCCAAAAATAGACGTGAAAAAAGAACAAAGCCTTGAAATGCTAGAAAATTGCAAAATGACTCCAAGAACAAAATCGACAGAAAATGAAGAAATATCCGGATGTAACTCCATGACCAAGAAACACAGATTGTAAAACCCATAGTTTTTAATTGAAAAAGGAATTCAATATTTTGGGCCAACTTGAAATTTTTAATAACTTGGGGGTAGAGAAATTTATTTTTGGAAGATTCTTTTTTTTTTATTCAAAAAAGTAAAAGAACTGAACAAATCAGGTCCTCCCACGCCCCCTTGATGTTTTTTTTTCCTTTTTCTTTTCCTTCTTTTCTTTTCTACTTCTTCTTCCTCCAGTGCCACAAAGAACACCCCTCCCCAATGCCACTGCCCTCCTCCATCTGTCCACCTCCTGTAGCCGCCCGTCAACACACTTTGGCAAGTCGTGACGACCGCCGCCCGAAGACGCCGCAGTCGAAGTGCCACCCTTCCATGCACTGTCGGTAGCCGAAATGGAGCCAAGTTCCCCACATATTCCTCGGCTTTGGCATCTGATTCTGGCGTCGTTTGGCCTCCATTCCTTTGGCTAGTTGCACCATTGGATTCCTCTTGTTGAGAAGAACAACACCTAATCCCCTTTTGGCCGAATTGTCACCAAAAAATCCAAATCCCTATCGCCCCTCTTTGCCAGTTTTGCTCCTTTTTTTGGCAAACCGAGCTTCGTTTTGGAAAACCAACTTTGGAATGGTGATCCTCACGTCGAGAGCTTTGTTTTGGTGCCAGTCTCCACCTCCGCCTCATTGGTCAACCTCGGTCAAATCAATTAATAGTGGTCAATGGCAGTCAACAGTTGACCTTGACCACCAAACCAAGAAAGATGTCATTTCGACCTGTTTTTGACGTTTCAAACGCATTCGTAGTATCAAATTTGAGAGAGGGAATTCCAAATGCAAAGTTGGCAATTGAAAGTTTAGATAGACGACTATGTTTTGGATCTCTTTACTGCCAAATATCATCGAATAAGTCGGTAGGAACTCTATTACTCATCTTTCGTGATATTTTAATTCATTAGTTTATAAGTTTTGAAATTTGAAATTAAATCACATGAATTTTAATATGTTTAATATGTTGCTATTAAACTTTATGTTATTATTGTTGTTGTGATTGTTCCTGTCATCATTGTTGTTGTTGGTATTGCTAATAATGGGTTATTGCTATCATTGTTATTATTATTATTGTTATTTTTATTATTGTTATCATCATTATTATTATTACTACTGCTATTATTATTATTATTATTGTTATTATTATTATTATTATTGCTACTATTGATGTTATTCCTTTTATTATTATTGTCATTATTATTGATATTATTATCATTATCATTGATGTTATTATTGTTATTAGTTAAAATTATCTATCGAATTGGCCTTATATACATTTTGATTCTTGAGTTGGTTATTATTTCTATATCGGATGCTTAAACACTTATTTTGATTTACGATTATAAACAATTAAATGATACATGAGTTTGGCTTTGAAAATGGAGTTTTTAAGATATAATTAATCTGGATAGAATGATGAATGATATTGGGTATATTTTTGTTTGTGATATAATGTAATTGCTTTAGGTGGTGGTCTTGAAGTCATGGCATACTACAATGTAATTGTAAATAGTTTTGATCACAGATTTCTAAATTGTTGATTCGTTTGATAAAGTGTGAACTCGATAAATTTTTATATTGATATAATTTGTTGATTAACTTCATAAGGATTTTATAGATAATATACTAATAGCAAGAAAAATCAAGAGATGGGTAATGGATTTCCTACTGGGCACTGTACGCTCAATCCCCCTACTTGCCCCTTTCAGGTTAGTCGATTGATCCTTAGTGTCATAGATTTCATCGATGCTCCTCGCTATCCGAATCGGTATATTCTCCCCATAACTCGTTTGTGCATGGAAGATACATGAATTGATCACAAGAAAGGAAAGAAAGAAAGATTTATAGTAAGTTTCATTGTGTCCCAAATAAGCACCCCATAAGATAGGCCATATGGCATAAACAATATCATCAATATGAAATATCCGTTGTGCCCAACAAGTGAGCACCCCATAGGATATAACTTTAATAAACACTTTGGATGGCCTTATAAATTGTTCGACAATGCCGCATAAGGTCTTAACGTTTATAGGATTTAGTTATAACCCACCTAACTACCAAAAACCAATCCTAAATCTTTCTACCCACGTTCGTCAATTTTTGACAAAATTTCAGCAGCATAATGGCTTAGTTTTTGTTAAAATTTTGTTTCCTCAAAAAAGATATGATATTATGACGACAAACGTATCTGAGTCCATGAATGCTTCTCTTGTGGAGGCTAGAGAGCATCTTGTTTCTTACTTGGTTGAGTCTTTTAGAGCGTTGCTGCAAAGGTGGTTTTTTGATCGTTTTAATGAAGCTGATGCAACAATCGCACGTCTTACACCAATGGCTAATTGTCATTTGCGTGATGTGGAAGCAGCAACGAGTTCTATGAATGTGAGTTGTTAAAGATTTCTTCTTTTTTTGTAAATATTATATTTACTTGTTAATATGTTGTCTAAAGTCTAAAATGGTGTCATAAATATTAACCTGTTAATACTGCAATACTGTATTAACGTGTTAATATTTTATTTACCAAATTTTTTCCCTTTTTGTAATTTGATTTCTTTATGTGCCTTTGCAGGTTTATCCAATTGATGTCTATCAATAACAAGTTATTGATGGTGTTGTGGACAACATTGTGGACTTGAATAGAAGAACTTGTTCTTGCCTTGTTTGGCAGTGTGATGATTTCCCATGTGCTCATGTCGTTGCTTTTGGAAGAGAAAATTAAACCCTGCTAATTTTGCTTCGCCTTACTTTAGAAACAATATTTACAGACAAACATATAATGGCATTATTTATCCTTTGGGGGATAGGTCTAGTTGGACAGCTTCTGAGGATGAGGAAAGTGAGCTAGTATTAGCCTGAGAAATCAAGCACTCTCCTGGAAAGCCAAAAAGTAAATGGATTCCCTCTGTTGGTGAAGAATGGCCTGCTGTGAGGTACTCCAAGTGTGGAAAGCTAGGGCACAATAGGCGTACGTGTAATTACCATGTTCTTGTGGTGATGAGTGAAGCGTCTTCATCGAAGAAGATGAAGTCTTGCAGTCAAAATCCAATTTAGTTTACATTTTTCTAACACAATCATTTTTTTTTTGTCTTTTTATTTTCTTATCTAGTGAACATAGATTTGCAGGTTGATATCATATTTTACCAGTTTATGTAATTTGATTTTTACTTTTGACATTTTTGATCACTAATTTACAAGTTTATATTGTTTTGTTAATATATGAGAATTAATTATTTCTTATAAAGAAATGAGAGAATTGTCTTATTTTGTAATGTAGTATTTATTTTGTAATACTTTGTTTAGTTTTGTAATACTAAATCCAAACCCAGTATTGAAGTCAAGCATTGGAAATAATATATTAACTGGTTAAAACAAGTGTCAAATTTCATTGTAATCAAATTAAATATGCTACTTATATTGTAATATTGTATTAGCTGTAATTTTATTTTTAACTTTGTATGTTTGATCATGGATTAACAAAATTCTATATTCATTTTTTGCCTTAATCTATTGGAATATCTTTGTCAAAATTTTATATTTCCAATTTATTATACATTCTTTTGGCATTTCTATTTAAGTTTATAGTGTTTTTAATGTAATATTGTATCAACACTATTAACATGTTAATACAACTTTCTTGTTTCAATTGAACTATATGAAATACAGTATTTTTTGTAATTTTGTATTACCATCATAGAAATACTGTATTTACAAAGAAATGCTGTATTGCAGCCTATTTATTTCAAATAATTATGGTTTTTATCGAAGAAAACAAGATAATTTGTACGAAAAATCATAGTTTTTGATGTATTATTGCTAGTAACATGTATCCAAGTAGTTTTAAATTTAACTTTTTCAATTGAATAATATGAAATATAATATTTATTTTGTAATACTGCATCAAGGAAATAAAATGGTCATATGCCAAGTTGATCATTAATCCTTTATTTTTTTTCATTTCTATTGCATCATCAAAAAGGTGAGTGTAGCATTGAAATTGGTTCAATCTAAAGTGTTTCATGATTTTGTGTAAGGTAGTCTTGAGAATCATATCCTGAATATAACTTAAAATGAGGATATTCAAGATCCAATTCTTGTCTCTTTTTTTTTTTTCCCTAAGTTTTCTTCCTTTGCAAAGCCAGATTTATCTGTATATGGGTTTTGAAGCCTCCTTGCCTGCTTTGGTACTCTTTTCTCTTGTTTTTTTAAGGATCCACATCCATTTATCCTTTGGATGTTCTCTTCTTTGTGGTCATTTTCTCTTTCTTATAAAATGAATTGTTAGGTTTTCTTTCTTCTAAAATAACACAATATTTTCATTAATATATTGTTTTTTTCATATTAATGAATTTTAAATCAAGTGACATTTCAAATTTTTGTTTACCTCCATTGCTTTCTACTTCTTCTTCTTTCCTTTATCTTCTTCTTCTTTTGCTTCCTTTTTGTTTTGTTGTTGTTGTTCTTTGTTCTTTTGTCCTCCTCTTTCTATGTATTGTGTTGTCATTTCAAAAATACATATCATTATTAGTCAACATGACCACTGTAATACTATATTAATATAGACATACATGTCCAAAGGTTCCAAAACAACATGCACTACCATAATACTGTATTAACCAACAATACCAATTAACTATTTTTTTACCTCTTTTGTTGCCTCTACATTCTCTTCTCTATTATCATCTTTTTGCTCTTGTTTTTTGTTATTTAGCTCTTCTTCTTTCTCTTCTAACTCTTCTTCTGTCTCTTCTTGCACTCTTTCTTTCTTTTCTTTCTATTGCTTTTCTTCCTATGTTTCTTTTTTTTCAAAGTGGAAATAATAAGCTATACAACTTTTATTTTTATAGATACATATTATTCACCAAGAATTACATATTTCATTAAATCTCAATATTTACCTCCTCCTCTGTATCCTTCTTTTTTTTCTCTCTCTCTCTATCTGCTTTTCTTCATCTTTTCATTCTCTCTTTTTTTCCTTCGCTCCTTCTTATTGTTCTCTCTTTTTATCCTACCCTTATTCTTATTGTTCTCTCCCTTGATCTCCTTCTTCCTATGTTTTTAATAGGATGAAATATGATATTTACCAAAAATTACTAAGGCAAAAATATTTAATACAATCCTTATAAAAATATTATTGTAGCAAGCTAATTCAAGTAAATACTATACTATGTGCAAAAATCCTTACCCTAGTAGTCAGATGCATATAAATACTATATTAACAAGATAATACAATTTCCTAATTTAATTTGAAGCAAATTAAATATAGTATTACAATGTAAATATTGTATTACATGCATAAATCAAGACCTAGTATTTAATAGGTTAATATAAGCAATGAAATACTATATTAATAGGTTAATACAATTTCCTAATTTTATTTGGAATCAAATGAAATATGATATTACAATGAAAATACTATATTACTTATATAAATCTAGACCCATTATTTAATAGGAAAATACAAGCAGTGAAACACTATCTTAATAGGATAATAAAATTTCCTAATTTTATTTGAATCAAATGAAATATGGTATTACAATGTACATACTGCATCTGCATAAATCCAGACCCAATATTTAACAGGCTAATACAAGTAGTGAAATTCTATATTAACAAGATAATACAATTTCTCTAATTTTATTGAAATAAAATATATAGTATTGCAATGTAAATACTGTATTACGTGCATAGATCTAGACCCAGTACTTAAATAGATGCATATAAATACTATATTAACAAGTTGAGAGATAATTTTTTTTACCTCTATTGTATTTGTTCCTATGATTGCATTGTTGATGACTATTGATGCTCACTTCGAATCACTGGTGATTGACACCATGTACGGCTACTCACGGTGGTCAGACAGTCTTCCCAGCTCATCCTCACCTCTCGAGGTGAACCTGCACAAGAAGAGGGATGCTTCGAAGATCAAAAACATCAGCATGGTGGCGGCCAAAGGCTCTTTGATGCTCAAGTCAAGTACTTGTGCCTTACACATGGCTACATCACTTGCATTCTAGAGCATCATGTGGCCCCTGTATAGTTCTAAGTGTTCATCGGCATTTGTCGTTCCATCATAGGCTTTGATTTATAGCACCTTAAACTTGTCTGGTATGGGGGCCTGCATGATGGTGTCCATAAAGGGTGGTTTTGGCATGTCGCCTTTGTTTGCTCTATTGCAGCAGTTCTAGATCTGGTCAATCTATCACTACAGGTCGCGTAATTGACGACTATTAGTATGTTCGGACAGTTTTACCCTATATTGAGCTTCGCCCTCTACCCTGTCGTCTTTTCCCTCTAGTATATCCCAGGCAGGGCGAGCCCCTTGGTCCCTGAGCCTATTGAAGACTGAAGCTTAGGAGCCTTGAGGGGAGCTATCGTAGCCTTCTCGAGGACCGAGCCAATGTTCCCTGACAAGTTTGTTATTCTAGGATACGCCTTCTAAGGCTTGTTGTCTAATATGTTTGAAATCTTCTTTATACTGATAGCCACCCCTCAGCCTTGCTTGACCACTTGCCCAGTCTTCCCTGACTGGAGGAAGGAGAGCAGAAGGAGGCTGGTGTGATTGTTACTACGCCGTTTGTTGCTTAAGTAGGCAAACAACAGTAGTAAGCTCACGGATCAAGTCCTATGCAGCCTAATCTGCTTTGGCTTCATTACCATGGTCACTTGATCAGGACCTTGCTTCTCGGGACCTCTCGTGAGATTCGTTCTAGTTCTGTTTTGGACGTTCCTCGACCCCTCTTGTTGGGAATCCTTATCCTGGATATCTTCTCTCGCAATGATGCTGAGTATGGTTGTTGATGGATGTGGGTATTGAGTCAGGTTGCTTGAAAGGTGCAAGGCCCTCTTTCTAGCACCAAAATGTTGATGCTCGCTTCGAATTGCTAGTGATCAACACCACGTGTGGCTACACATGGTGGTAAAACTGTCTTCCTAGCTTGTCCCAGCTTCTCGAGGTGAACCTGTATAAGAAGAGGGATGCTTCAAAGATTAAGGGGACACCCATGTGGTACCAGCCAAAAGCTCTCTAACGCTCAAGTCAAGTACTTGTTCGGCCAAGTTCAGGAGTAAAGTTAGGTGGGCAAGAGCATGTTACCTTTAAGGGCAATAAATGAGCTCAATTTATAGGACACCACTTGCACTAGATTTTAGGTGCGTTTGACCCACGACGCATGTGTCCCATCAAGTTGTGTCAAGTAGCAAGTGACAAGTGTCACAATCCTTGAAAGGTTAGTTCTACATCCAAGGGTTGATAAGAGGTCATGTGTCAACCTATGGAAGTGAGTAGGTGCTTGGATGCAAGCTTCATTCGGCCATCCCCAGCATGTGTTCTTCCTAAGGAAACGACGTCTCATGTTGTGGCCAGCGAGGGCCTTGCAGAGTACCTCAGGAGGAAGTGCCTATCACGTGGGAGTTATGGATTCATCTATATAAGGCTTTCGGATAAGCAGTGTGGCCGGACAGCTAAGGTGGGTATCTTCGGGAAAGCACGCCGAGCACATCCCCAATAGTGACATTATCCAAATCAATCCAAAGTCCATCTCATTTGCTAATTTGGCATTTTTGTTTTGGCTATCATCTCCTAAATTAATTGCTTCTTGTTCAATATCACCTTCAATGCTGATATTTTTTTGTTCCTAAGTAACATTTTGTTTTTTAATTAGGAATATGTGGCAATGGATATCTTTCACATTTTTGAGAATCTCATTCAACTTTTCTTTGCATTCCTTGTTTTCCTTACGTGATTCTTCGTTTGTTGTTTTGTAGTTTATCTACTTTGATTCTCATCTCCTTTAATTCTTTTTCTTCTGATTTTAGGGGTGGTGGTGGATTGACAAAATCATCATCGGAGTCCTTCATCTCATGATAAGTCTAGACCCCTTCTCTTTTTCTCCTTCTTTTTCTATGTCGTCGAGAAAAAATTTCTAAGTATTGTTTTCTTTTCTTCTTCTTATGGAACTATTTCTTCCACTTTGACCTGCATGTAATGAAATTTGTGTTATATTATATTTTTGTAGTAATACTGTATTTACTATGTAATACAAAAACATATTATTAGTATTTGATTTAAAATACTCACATTTTTAGCATCAAACAAGCTGTCTAGATCGTTCCATCCAGCACAAGAGTTGCCCCACTTTAACATTCTTGGCTTTGCTGCTCTATCATGTAGCTCCACAAGTTCTTTTTCCCTCAGAATGAGCATTTTTTCAAATACCCAAAGTCTTACTACAAATGGGAAGCCGTGCATTAAAACACCATAGCTTGATGTGCTCTCAATATCCTTGTAGAAGCACCTTATTGTTTTTTCATAGGATAACCTTCCCCCAAGGATATTTTTTGAACTCTTCATCATTGTATAGAAACTTCAAATGATTCTCACTTATTTTAACTTTGTTTTGGGTTGAAGTTAACACCTTCTAGATGAAATAAAGATTGGTGAGCTTTACAACATCTTCACCATCTCGTTACTTTAGAATTTTTTGTTTTTTATCATCTTCAAATAATTCCACTAAGTCTTTGAGAAAAATTGTATCTTCATCAAAATACTTTGTCAAAACATTGTCTTCGAGTAGTTCTATATGTCACATTGTATATTTGCTCATAGTTGAGGCCTGTAAGTATTGCAAAGTCTTGCAACCCTATTATCAACTTTTTACCCCTATCATGAATGCAAGCTCATAGATGTTTGTGTGCTCAACTTGCCTTAGAAGTAGTTGATGTCCTATTCTCACAAGGAAATTGTTAATCTTTAGCCTAAGGAACTTCCTAAATGGTCCTTTTTTGGACAGTTCCTTTTAGGTTTCTGTAAGTATTCTCTTGATGTTACCCACTACTTTGATGCTACAGCACATGATGAGCCTCAATGATGTTTCCCATTCTTCTTTTGGTTTCTTCATTTTGATTTCCTATATAAAGTCAAGAATAGAATTAAGAATTAAGAATGTTTAATTATGGTGTTAATGCATAAATATAGCATTTTTTTTAATCTATGAATAATTCATAGTGTAAACAATGAGTTACTTACTAGAGCTATTAGGGTTTTTTTTCTTTTTCCTTCTTTTGATTTAGATATAGGGACTTCTTTTTTGTTCATCCTTTTTTTTTTTTTTGGTATCTAAAATGTCGTATTTAAATAGAAATCATTATTTGTTACAAATTCACAACCAAACACAACCACCGTAACACCGTATTTACCCAGCAATACACAAACAAAAAAAAAATAATAAATCCCTAGGAAATACAATATTTACCAAGAAATATTGTATTTCCTTCTATTTTTCACAACGAAGAGTACATGAAGCCAATGTAATACAGCATTTACTTAGCAATATGCAAACAAAAAATTAAAAATCCCTAGGAAATACAATATTTATCAAGAAATACCTATTTACTTATATTTTTCACATTTAAGAACACATAGAGCCAATGCAATATTGTATTTACCTAGCAATACACAACAAAAAACGTAAAAAATTCCTAGGAAGCACAGTATTTACCAAAATAAAAAAGTAAAAAATCCCTAAGAAATACAGTATTTACTAAGAAATATTGTATTTTACAACCAAGAACACTTAGAGCGAATGTAATAATGTATTTACCCAACAATACACAAACAAAAAATCGTAAAAAAAATCTCTAGAAAATACAGTATTTGACAAGAAATACTGTATTTTCTTTCATTTTTCACAACTAAGAACAAATAGAGCAAATATAATACTGTCTTTACCCAGTAATAGAAGAACAAAAAACTTAAAAAACCCTAGAAAATTCGTTACTTACCTGACATTGTTTTTGTTGCAGGTATTGATTTGAAGATAAAGAAATTTCTTTGAAACAACAACCTGAGAGGAAACTGGCGACATCGACGATGCCTTTTTTCAGGGGCAATGGAGTTAAAGAATTCTCCAAGGACGGTGATAAAGTCTTGGAAATCGCCGATGACAACGATGGAGGCTTGGAAATCATTGAGAAAGGCGATGGAGGCGAGGACTCCTTAGAGGATCTCTACTAGGGTTTTTTATGGAGGCAGTGTTTTTGATTTTTGGTTTTCAATTTTGAGAAGGCGATTTTTGATATATTACTGCGAGGGCTTGAAAAAGGCTTTTTTGTCTTTTCATAGATATAGAATCTATTTAAAATTTAAATATGCTATTTTGTACACTTTTTAAACTACATGATATTATTTACTCACCTTTAAATAAAATCTGCTATTTGGTACTTTCTCCCAAATCTATAATGTTTTTTTTCCCTCAATAGAGAGGTTACACAAATAAATTATATGACATTCCAGAACTCGCCGCAACGTCTATACATATATGGGATACAAATTACCTCGGAGATGGACCTTCAGGTTGTCGTAGGTACTCTCTGTTTGCCATTTGCGAAGAGGTTAGAAAGCATCATAAATCTTGGTATCCATAGAAGGCATGTCTTTCTTCGATTAATTTTTAAAAACTATCAACACATCATGTTATCATTGAAATTTGTCGATTATATATCTAGAGAGATATTAACTTTTTGAAAGCAATTTGAGAATGTCCAAGTTAAAGTTCTACGCTTAATTTCACTTTCGGGTTACTTTGAGAATAGAATCTGCTTCGCTTATGTTTAGTATCAAAAGCTTTATATATTCTTTTCTGTGGGATATGGAATGTTAATGCTTGCACTTTATCTTCTCTTAAAAACCTTAGAGTCCGTTTGGAACACAAGACTTTAGGGTCGAAAAAGAAGGGGAAAAAATTATGCGTCCATAATTGGAACCAAAATAAAAGGCGTCTGATAGAAATTTAACCTTAAAATTCATCCCACATTAAAGTCATTATCCTCTAACATAAAAGTTTTAAGAATGATGAGTGATGTCCTCGTCATAATTTCATGAAACCTTTGTCTTTTTTAAAACATCCTTTTGCATTATAAAAAATATACTAATAATTAATTAATATCAAAATAAAAAGGAAAAAACCCGTTATTTAAAAAAATAAATAAATAGCTAATCGTCTTCAAAACAAAGCAGGCCTCTCAAAACGTCACCTCCTCTCCCCTACTTACTCTCACCCACTGCCGCTGCCGCTCTCTTACATTCACACTTCAGGCATTGTTTATGGCAATTGGGAGGGAAAAAAATTCAAAAAGGATGAAATATCCCCAAACGTTCCAGGATTCAAGATCCAAAATTGGCAATTTAATCTTGCGCACCCTTCCTTTTGGTTTAAACTGTTGTTCAAAGATTCAAATTTTAGGAGTTTAATTTTTTAAAAAACCAATAAGATTGCAACCATGTTGTTTTGTAGCTTTTTTTACTTGAAAAATCTTAAAATTTGAAAAAGATGATGTTAGATAGTAGATCGAGGACTAGCCGTCTGAGAAGATCGGTCGGCCTAACGAAATTGTGGTCTCCACGGTCAACCAATTCTAGAAGAGTGCTAACTCTCTAGAATGGCCGATAGGATTTGATCGATCGACAAGGAGAATTATTATCCTGGTCGGCCTTCGTACCACTTTCCAAATTTATATGACACGTATGGGATCATAGTGTCCAATATTTATGTCATCTTGCCATCTTAATTTCTGAAAACGATTCAAGAAAATAAGAACAAAAAACTTTAAAACCCAAGAAAAAACCACATATAAGATTTTGTTCGATGCATTTCGTTTAATCTTTCTTTTTGATTTGTTTATAGTTTTACGAAATTTATTTAGAGTTATTAATAAAAGGATAAATTAAAAAATTTCGTATTCCAAAACACAAATAGGTACGAGATTGATATTTTTAAACACTGCAAGGTACCTTTTTCAAATAATATTGGACGATTGTGATGTTTTTCTGTTATTTATGTAGCATTGTTGTAAATTTTTAACAGTTAATATATTACTAACGCGATCAAATAGATACTAAAGGAGATTTGGAGGTGTGGGTTTTTTCGCCTTAATGAAAAATGGGAGAAAATAACTCGCGTCAAAAGTTATTAGCACATCCCACTTGGGAATTGACACCCACGGTAACTATTTTCTACCAAATTCTCCACCCTAAAATATTATTAAGTAATAAAACAAAGAAATACAAAGTAGAAATGATAGGTTCACTGGAAAGGAGTGAGGGAAAATTACCATTAAGTATTATTTAGGGGTTGGCAACAATTCTGGAATTAATGCAAGCCCCACAAATTCCAATTCCCAGGACTAGTCCAATGATATTGTTTGTGTTAACACATAATATTAGTTCAGTGGATCATAGGATCTGCAATTGAAGTACACCTCCATATTAGAAAACCCCCAACAGCGATTCCCATAGCAATCAACACCGCAATGCTGACATCCATCTTTGTACTTGTTTTTATCCTCAACACGCCGTCTCTCAAACGACTCGTCGTCTGTCGTATCGACACGGCCCCACACACTGCGGCGCCGTCATGAGATGATTTCTGAGAGCGATCATGATCATGAACTGATGATTGGTTCGAGACCTGACCCAAAGTAATGTAGAGAATGCCGTTGGCAAGCTTTGCACGGATTTGATCAGCGGTGCACCCCTTGGAAACTTTGATCTCTTTGCGGAAACGGCTGATTTTGGCTTCCTCATCCTCACGTTTCTCACCGCAAATTGTTAGGATGCCGACGCTGTTGAGTTGGACCCTCAAGTTTTCCTTTTTGAATCCTATAAAAAATATATATACATTCGCATAAAATTTATTACACGCAAATGGCAATGTTAGATGCTGGATTTCTCTCTCTCTCCCTCTTTTCTTTTTTCTTTTTTTTTTTTTTTTGAATTTGGAGTGGAAGTGATTAGAACTCCTTGCAAAGGAGTTAGGTATAGAATTATCGTTATAAATGAAACAAAGGTATGGTAATTTTTTTTATATTAAAGATACAAAACACTAAATTTTATGAGTTCATATACCACTGTACTATATACCACTGTACTGTACGATATAAATCTTGTCCTACTTTTATGCTACGTCAAATCTGAAAAAAAAAATCAAAATATAAAATTCAAAGGGAGCTTCTAACATGGTTGGGAATACCACAGAATAGTACAAAAGTTTTTTGGTCCTTGAAAAAATTATATAATGCATTTCGTTAGGAGATTAAGTTCATTTTATTTGGAGAAGTACACCCATATATCGATGAAATATGAAAAACTCGACTCTAAAAGTTGAGGTTTTAAATTCAAATTATCCGGAATAATAAATTAAAGCTAATACGTAGGTACCTTGGAGATGAACCTCAAGAATGTCACGTGCTTGCCCTCTTTGCCATTGGCAAAGGGGTTCAAAATCCTCGTAAGAGCCTTTGTGGCAAACTGCCATTGATGGATTCTTCGCTTTTCAATTTCCTTTAAGCTAGCTCTTGGTTTCCATTGGAATAGGTATATATATATTGCACAAATTAATTTTTTTATGGGTAAAGAATCGTTATCTTTGGTCCTTTGTGCACGCAAGAAAAAAGTAATGGAAATGTGTTTTAGGTGTCTTAGAGGTTTCCTCCTTTACTGGAACCATTTTTATTCCTACGTTTGCTTCGCATTCCAAGTTTTGTTTCTCGTTAACATTTCCTTATGATTAAGATCAAACATGTGCCAAAAGGTGAACCCTTTTTTTTTGCCCTTTAAACCCTTTTCTCTTTAGATCATCTTCTGGAATTTCCTGACTTCGCTTTATTGGTTTCAAGGTATACAAGGAAGAACCCATCAACTTGTTTACCGACTATTTTTACTTTCAATTAATTATAAATTTACCTTCATAAATTCTGCTTGGAGTTAAGGGCACATACATATTACGTTACCATGATAATTATAAGCATATCATCATTACTACATATTAATCCATCGTTCCTCCCCTCAAAAAAATAAATAAATAAATTATAAAAAATCATCGTTGCTTGCTTAGCTTCTCTTTTGAATTTGTCCTTTTTCGTAAGGGACAGCTAATATTTTTTTTTACGCAAAACAACATAAAAGGGGCATAGTGAAATTTTTATGCCTATGTTTATGTATATCAGTATATGTCATATGGCGTGCGTAAAAAATAGTTGAGTTGTAATAACATTTGGAGTTCAAAATATTAAAAACCCCTCGGAGAAGATTTATAAAATTCAAAAGTATTCCAAATACTTGAATCCTTTAACTTATCTCTATTCACAGAAGAATTACGTGCTAAAAAATGATCCCACCGCATCCTTCCCTTTTTTTTTCGTTTGGGTACGGTCTGTTTGTATTTGGGGTTCTTGATCTAAGATAAGAATGTATCAACAGTGAGTTTTCTAGAATTTAAAACGAAAATCAGACATAAGCATTACTAGATGAACTAAAATTTGTTAAAAATATCAGTGTCCTGTAGCACTAGGTTTTTTAGTTAAAAAAGGAGGTCAAGTGGTCCCTATCCTACCCTCATATCAGGTCAACGGTAAGCAGTACGCCCCAACACCATAGAAGGAGTAGTCAAAATCTAATACTGGTTTTCCCAGTTCATCAGCCCAGGCCTACACCTGCTTGCACCTCCAACTTAATGCATAATTTGTTAGAACAAAATATTATGTTGAAAACCATCATCAACCAAGATCATTTATATCAAATCACCGAGATAATTAATAAGATGTGGAAGCTTACTTAAATGCATAGATAGAATTGTCATTCCCAAGTCTGTAAGTTAAGGATCTTCTAAGTCTAGTACGTAAATCCTTCTTCAAAGTATGACTCTGTAATCTTCCTATAGATGGGTGACAAAAAAATAACATCAGTACTCCCTTTATATAATGCTAACCCTAACAGTTATCCTTAATTACCAATTTAGCTCATCATAAAGCAGTAAATATATTTTGGTCTCTACACATAGGAGGCCCACCCTTACTAATGTATTAAAAGCCCAAAACCTAAATTGTTCACTTTTAATTAGGCTAACCTTATTTATAGCCTTTCACTACTATAGACTAAGAATTCCACGACGGTTTAAAACCGTCGTGAAGCCCTCAGTTGTGGTACAAAAATCGAGTTTTTGCAACGGTTTTTTACTATCATAGAACCTCAAAATGGGCGCTAATTTGAGGCATCTTAGGGAAACTATTTCATGACAGTTTTTTCAAAAAACCATCCCAAAAGATTAAATTTTCCATGATGGTTTTGATCAAAATTGTCATGAAATGTTGGTAAATGTGAACTTTATATGATAGTTTTTATAAAAACCGTCATGTAAGGTTCAATTTCCATGACAGTTTTTGCTAAAACCATTGTAGAAAATTGGTATTGCAAAAAAAAAATTGCCAAAATTTTTAATTTCCCATAGGATAGCCAGTCCCATGTAATATCCATTACAAAAAGAACATAATTGCATACAAAAAATTATATATATTGAAATTACAAGATTCTTACAAGATCATTTACGTTTGAACTGTTTTGCACAATTATTTATTTACTATCTTTATATAAAAATGACATACTTATCTACTATTTCTACTATCTACAATCATTTATCTACTATCTATATCTAAAAATGACATACTTATTTACAAATTGTACCCACTCTGTTCTAACTTCATTTATATCTGTATGTATATTAAATTATTTTTTTGCTAGGGCTTGGATTCCACTATTAATTATATCCCGCATGAAACATAGAATAAAAAAACCACATTCTACGTTTCCTTGTTGTCGTGGACACTTACGTCTAGAATATAGCATTCCATTAGGTTAGAATATTACACCGCTTCCCGCTTAAAACTTTCAATCATTAAACACCCTAATAATGTGTCATGATTAAATGAATTAATAGACAGTACAATTATGTAAAACTTGACATAGTTGATTTTATAAAAAAAATTGACACTTACAATCTCATGAGTGATACGAAATCATCACATGATGGGTGTCTGAGGGGATCAAACCAATATATTTGGTCTTCTCATGGTGAAATAACTGCCAACATCCAATGTTCTTCAACATTGTATGGCATGAAAAATAATTTTCCCCTCAGTGCTTGAGCTAATAGGTGGAGGAGTGACATGGTGTGCTATCTGCAATCACTCTATAGGTCTCTTGTAGCACTTGAAACAATTGCTAGAGATATGAGGTTGAAATTATGCGCCTTGCCTTAAAGTTCACAATATTCTACCAAAAACTACAGTAAAAAACAATACACTCAATTATTTGAAAGTGCCTTACAACTTTACTTGGATTTAAAAAATTAAAAATTAAGGATAGAGTTATTACTTGAGGTATACCATGATACAGTTCTCCCTGATTTTATCAAAGGTGATGAAGTAATAAACGTCTTCATACTCCCACATAGATAGGCAATTCATTGCTAGTGATATCTCCCAATATCAGGCACTAAATCATCAACCCATTGCACATGGAAAAATGTGCGTATAAATCCAATTGCATAAATTCTGGAGGTACTGAAGAGAAGTTAAATGCAGGCAGTGGCTTATTCACAATGGGTTGCTCTTGTTCTTGTTATATCTCAAGTTGTGATTGTCTTGCTTTTGTCAAACTTTTTATTTTGGCGTTTCTTTCCCTTAGATCTTGTGGAACATGGCTAGGTGCTTGACTCGTCTTTGTCGTTGCAACAACTTCAATTAACCTCTTTGGCCATCGATGAAGCTTTCAGCGGCTTCACCCAGAGTTGTTGCTTCAAATGTCGAAACAAGCAATTCAGTTACTCTAACTCTAATGGTAATGATGCTAACGTGCATGTTTTCGTCTCTTTAAGGTCTTCCATAGACTATATCAGTTGAAAGACTATCCATCAATGCCTTCTAAGCACAACAAGTGCACACCTACCATTAATTCTATTGTCAACAAAGAGTCTACATTCTTGATATTGTTTGGGCTCTTGATGATGAGGTGACAATTGGACTTCTGGAGCTTGTGGAGCTTCTGCTACATTGTTAGGGGGGTTACAACTAGCCTTGAAGCTGATGTGTTGTGAGATGCTCTCATCCGTCGGTTTGGCACGTCCTTGGGAAGTGAATTTGGTCAGAAGACCTCGCAATTTTTCAATTTCCATCTACATCTTCAACATTTGTTAATTGAATTTTGAACCTAGTTAGATGTTGAAGTATTAAGACTGCTTCACATATTTGACTAACTGCAAACACGTCCTGAATGTTCTGGTTTCCCTAGTGCCTTCATTAATATGTTATTGTTACCGACGTACTAAAAGGTCCCTTGACTTTGTTGAATCATGTACTTATCCTGTAAAACAACAACAAGCCATGTTATTCTTAATATCCTTCAATAGATATTAGATTACAAATCAATAATTTGAGTTCAATAAACTTACAATCAAGTTCCCAATTTTTGCTACTCTTAGATTTTTAAACTAACCATTGGGACCTTGACGTGATTTTACCCACAACTCCTCCCATGTTAGTAGCTTGCCCGTCTCAACTAACTATATTATGCTATGTTAGTAATATATTAATAATAGAATAATTGATATATGTAATGTGAAAAGATATTAACGTACCAACTGTTGCTTGAGCGTTTTATATCCAACACAACCAACCATAGAACAGTATTCATTTTCTGCTCTTATTTTTCTTACGTTAGTTGATAATATTTAGAATTCAACAAAATGTCGATACTTCATAAAAGCTTCCTAATCGTCATCGTTTATAGAGGGGTAGTAGTCTACTACCGTAGAAGTCCGCTCATATAAATTTTCATCGTCCTCTAGAATGGAAAGGTGTGGCTATAAAAAAAGTAACATAGAGGTCAGATTTAAACTCCTTTGCTAATTTACCACAAACCTTCAAAGCCTTTTTCCTATTCCATTCCTTGACAATGAAAGCTTCATAAATCTCTCTCCAAATCACATCTTATACTTGGTCCAAATCCTTAGACCTCCAATCTTTAATCCATATATGAACATGCTTACGACTAAGAACTCTAATCAAACTGCTTAATTCAATGCTGGGTGCGCCTTTCGGTTGGCCTTTTGAAACAAACGTCACTTCTATTCTTAAACCTTTCTTCTTCATCCAATGAACTTTTTCCATCAAAGTAGCTCTTCGCTCAAAATCAACTTTGGGATCAAATTTAGTGCTCCTTCATGGCTTACTAACTTGTTTTCTCTTGCTATATTGAGAGAAAGATATAGTGCACTCTTTATACTCCTCCTCATAGTGGTCATTATCGCTTTCTTGAGATATTTTACCTATTCTAATGACCACCAAAATCACAACACATCATATATTGCTAAGGACATAGTATATTACATGTCAGCCAATTACTACAACAAACTTTCATGAACTAACAATGATAAATCTAACATCAACCAAAAACAAATGTAAAATATAAACACTCGTAACATTTATTCACACACAAGAATAAATAATTACTAACTAAAATGATTAAGCATACATCTTAGTGCTTTTAAACTTAAGCATAAATTATGTTCTTTTTCATCTAAAAGGCATGAAAGTTATTCACTTGAATATATAAAAGTTATTGGAGGAACAATTGGATATATATTAAATTTAATACACATTTATTTAATATATTAACCCATATATTAGAATAATTCTAACAATCTCCCACTTGGACTGTATATGAAACTTTTTAAATGTAAATTATATCTTATGAGCTCATGAATTTTGCTATCAAAACCTTATGCATCTCAACAATCTTGTCCATCAACTACATCAATATAGGACCAAAGCGATCTTCATTACATATGTTATAATTAGACCCATCAATGATCACATGTACTAATACAACTAATGACAAATATCTAGCATGGATGTTAGCATGGAAATTTCATGCAATGTGATCTTAACATGCCTATTTCCAACTGGTCTACCTTAATACCTTAGTGAGATCAAACCATACTAAAATCAGAGTGTGAATAAATTGAAAAGTTTATTTCTGTAGAAAAAAATCAAAATATCCATAAACTAAAATAACTGAAAATGTCTATAACAAAAAAAGCATCTAAAATTACAAACTCCCATGAAAACTGAATATCCTCATAGGACATAACACCTATACAAGCAGTGTCCTCATGAAACATTTTGGGTGGCAATCTCTTAGTAAGCGGATCTGCAATCATGGAGTTTATATCGTTGTGTTTTGTAGACAAATGTCCACTCTGAACTCTTTCTTTTATAACCAGGAACTTGATGCCTATATGCTTTGACTTTGTCAAGCTCCTGCTGTTATTCTAATATAGAACTGCCGACTTATTGTTACAAAATAACTTGAGTGGTCTTTGAATACTGTCTACTATGCGTAGCCCTGTGACAAAATTTCGTAGCCATATTCCATGATTGGACGGCTCATAACACGCTATGAACTCTGCCTCTATGGTAGAAGATGCTATAAGAGATTGTTTAGCATTCTTCCAAGAGACAACACCTCCAACCAAAATGTAGTATTTGAACGCGTATAAATGTACGTAATATTTGAACTCGTACAAACTTGAGCATACATTAGACTCCTTACTACTGATGCATAAGGAATCTTTTGCATTTCTTGAATCTCAAAATCATTCTTAGGGCACTGATTGAGACTAAACTTGTCTTAACCACAGGAGTATCACCTGGTTTGCAATCCTACATGCCATATCTCTTGAGAACCTTTTTGATATAGCCATTTTATGATAATCCAAGAACATCATGAGAACGATCCTGGTGTATCTGTATAACCAACACAAAAGAGGCATCACTAAGATCCTTCATCTTAAATTTCTTTGATAGAAATCTTTAGGTTTCGTCAATAAGTCCGTATCGTTGCTAGCAAGTAAAATGTCATCGACATATAAAACCAAGAAAATATACTTACTCATACTGAACTTGTGGTAAATACAATCATCGACCATGTTCATCTCAAAACTAAATGAGATGATAACTTGTTGAAATTTATAATACCACTGATGAAAAACCTGGTTAAGCCCATTTATGGATTTATTTCATTTGCAAACCATCCTCTTTGCATCTCTTAATACAAAGTTTTTTGGTTATACCATATAGATTGTTTCATGAATCTTGCCATTGAGAAACGTAGTCTTAATATCCATTTGATGAAGCTGAAGATCAAAATGCACCACTAATGTCATTATAGTCCTGAAAGAGTCTTTTGAAAAAACCAGAGAGAAAGTCTCTTTATAATCAATGCCCTCTTTCTGCGTAAATCCTTTAATGATAAGACAAGCCTTGTAACTCTCCACATCTTATTTTGAATCCCTCTTGGTCTTAAATATCCATTTGAAACCAATGGGCTTTGCTCTTTCAATCAATGGGACAAGATCCTAAATTTCATTGTCTTTCATAGACTTTATCTCTTAATTCACGGCATTAATCCACTTTTAAGATCTAGAACTTTCCATGGCTTGATGGAAGTTGATTAGATCATCTTCCACCACACTAATGTGAAACTCATGTTCTTGGAGAAATACAATGTAATCATCTGGCACCACACTTCTCCTTTCTCTAATGGATCTCCTTAATGGCATAGGTTCTTAAGATGGTAGAGTTCGTTCTTCTTGAACAATATCTAGAATAGGAGGTTCTCTAACATTGTCTTGATTTAGATTTGCTTCTTGAACAATGTCAAGAATAGAAGCCTGATCAATGTCAATAACAGCTATGGGAATATCAACATATTCCTCTTCAAAGACAAAGTCCCTCACCATCTCCCTCTGCAAACTCAACATCCTCAAAGAACTGAGCATTTTTTGTCTCAAAAATCAACTAAATCATGGGATCATAAAACTTGTACCCCCTAGATCTTTCAGAGTATCCAATAAAATAACAACTCATCATTTCTTTTCATTAGGCCTATAAGGCGTTGCCTCAACTAGACATCCCCAAACATGCAAATGCTTTCAACTAGGCTTCGTGCCCATCCAAAGTTTGTAAGGGATTTTGGCAGTTGCTTTAGTTGGAACCCTATTAAGGATATATGCTGCAGTCTTAAGTGCTTCTCCCCAAAGTGATTTTGGTAAAGTAGAATGAGAGATCATACTCCTCACCATGTCCTTAAGTGTTCTGTTTTGTCTTTCAGCAACACCATTCATAGTGGCGAACTCGACATAGTGTATTATGGGACGATACTACATTCCTCTAGGAATTTAATAAACGGTGCTGCACGTTGTTTACCTGAACTGTCATGTCTACCATATTACTCACCACCACAGTCAAATCTGATGATTTTAATCCTTTTGTTGAGTTAGTTTTCAACTTCAGCCTTATAATTTTTGAACACATCCAATGACTGTGACTTTTCATGAATGAGATATATGTAGCCATATCTAGAAAAATTATCTATGAACGTTATAAAATATTATTAACTATTCTAATAAACCATAGGAAATGGCCCACAAATATCTATATGTATAAGTTCTAAGACACTCAAAGTCCTATTGGCTTCAAATCTCCTTTTATTAGTTTGTTTCCTCTTTATACAGTCAACACAACCATCAAAATTTATAAAATCTAAAGGGTCTAAAATTTCTTATGACACAAGTCTCTCTATTCTCCTTCTGGAGATATAACCTAATCTCTTGTGTCATAACGTAGCCGAATTCTCATTGGTTAATTTTCTCTTTATACAACAAGTACTTAATTATAGAGATTCATTAAATGAAGCAATTGTATTAATTAAATAAAGTTATCATAACTTGATAAAGAACCAAAATCAACCATTTTTGAATCATGGAACAAACTTAATTTTCCATTTCCAAATGAACAAGAATAACCAAATATGTCCAAAGCAGAAATAGAAATCAAATTCCATCTAAAAGATAGTATAATAAATGTTTCATCAAGATCTAAATAAAATCCAGTCTTTAACAAAAATATAAATTTTCCTATTACTTCAACTTCAATCTTTTTGCCATTGCCCACATAGATGTATCTTTTACCATCATTTGGCTTTTGGCATCTCAGATAGCCCTACATAGACACAGTGATGTGAGTGGTTGTACCAGAATCTCTCCACCAAGTGTGTTTAGGTACCAAAGTTAAATTAATCACTGAACAAACCAAATTAAGAAGCATGCCTTTCCCAGAACACCAAGCGTGATAATTAAAGCAATGCTTCTTCTTATGTCCTGTAGCTCCACAAAAGAAGCAACCCATGCCTTTCGGATCATCTGGTCTCTTTTGTTGTTTCTTTTGAGGTGCTGTAGCTACAACTTCCTTATCCTTCTTTCTTTTTTTCCCTTTGTCTTTAGAAGTATTAGCCAAGTGAGCACTCTCTATCTTTTCTTGCTTCAACCTTTCCTTTTCTTGCACACAATGTGAGATGAGCTTATTAAGAGACCTAGTCTCCTTTTGGCAGTTATAGCTCATCTTGAACTAAATAAATTGTGCAAGAAGAGATATAAGAACCAAATGCACTATCAAGTCCTCAGAAAGGTCAAGCTTAAGTGCTCTTAATTTTGAAGTAAGAGGAGACATCTCCATGATGTACTCCCTGATGTTCTCCTTACTTTTGTATCTCATTAAGATGAGGTTTGCCAAAAGTGTACTTATTTTAGCCTTTTTATTTTTAGTAAATCTCTTCTCAATGTCCTCGAGGAACTCTTTAGCTATCTTTTGTTTCTGATATAGTGCTCCTGAATGCTTCTAGATCGGCCTTCTTCATAATCATCATACATATGCAATTTGACTTCTCCCACTTTTCCATGTCCCTCTTTTTATCAGAGAAACTATGATCTGTAAGAGGTGCAAGAGAAGGAACCCTTAACGCAAGGTCAAAATCTATGACTCCAAGAACTATAACGAGGTTCTCTTCCCATGATTTGAAGTTGCCACCATTCAACATAGGAATAGAATTAATGTTAGCTATAATATTTGAGGTAGAACTAGTAGCTAAATCAGAGAATAAAACAAACAAAAACAAGCTCATATAAAAATCCAAAATAACAAGAATAAATCTAATAAAGGTATCCTCATCTCAAGATACTGGGTGTTGGGTTTTGTTGGATTTTGTAATTCAAATAAGCAGTGAAAATAGAAAATTAATTCCCACAAAACCCTTGCATGATCCATGAAATTCGATTAGATTGATAGGAAAGTCATAGAATCTTACTAGGATGACAAAAAGAGCAAGATTGCTAGAAAAAAGATAACGGGTTCACTCCGGTGGCACCCTAACTTAAGCTCTTCATGTTCGAGATTAGATTCAGATGTTGTTACTTAGAGCAATGCCCTCCACAGGTATCCACATGAACAAACTCTCTTAAAGACCGAATTGGTGTGCTAGCACCCTCTGCGTGTGCTAAATGACTCTCTCTAATTTTTAGGGTTTTTAATGTTTTTGCTTTTTAGAATAAGAGTCGCCTTTTCTCTTCTAATTCGGCCAGAAACCCTAAAACAAATATATATATATATATATTGACTTTGAGAAAGAGTCAGATTTTAACTAGGGTAAACTATAATTCAAATATGATTCATAGAATCTAGGCAATGTTAGATTTAATGAACCTAAACATATCTAGTACAACGAGTCTAGACATTATCCGGTTCAGTGAACCTCAACATAGTAAACCCATAATTCGTTTTTGGTCTGTTCTAAGTGTGCGACCCTATAGGTTCACATAACATTGGTAGTGGACTTGAAATTCTGTTCTTGGCCCACAAATCCTAAGTGGCCTCTAGCAAGACATTATGATTACTCAAGTTATGCGAATGTCAATAATCCAACATAACCTAATATACAATAAGTATTAAAGTCCTTTTGTCACTAGATACCTTGATTGAACATAAGGCATGGTTTATGTCATCCTTATACTATTCAATCATATTATTTCTCAATCTTAAGTAAACTGATATTGATAACCCTTATCAATTCATTCTAGTATGGCTATACATTTTTCTTCAGTCTAACTTATCAAGGGGCCTATAGATATCTTTCTTATAATAAATGAGGGACAAATTCCTTCTTAATCACTCACATTCCTCACATAATTCACTCTATATCCAACAACAATCCATT
>CAMOHE010037119.1:0-45268 GCA_946598075.1 Artocarpus hirsutus
TTTTGTTTTCAGTTTCATTATTTAATTTATATGATTATATGTATATATTATAGAACGCATATTTAAGTGATTTTTAATGCTGAACTCTTTCTTATTTTGATTTCTTTTATCCATCCTGATGGTAAGTCCTGAGCTTTACTCTTCTGAACCACAACCTAAATTACACTTGAATTGTCAGAATGTAATAACACTTTGCAACTGTAAGTCTGGGTAACATGAAATTCGTAGTTGCAGAATGCTATAACACTATGCAACTTTTCTATGTTAAATACTATTTTTGCTTTTTGGTTTCTTACAGACTGCGATTTTACACATCTAAAACACCATCTTTAATGCATTGTAATAAGATACCTTATATCAGCAAAAACTTTGCACTTTGAAGAAATTATTAGGCTTGTTCTAAGTCTGCAACTTTGATTTTCAGGGTTTTCAGTAAAAGACCTGCTAAATGGACACAATGGAAGAAAGAATGTACATATTTGATTTTTTTAAGTTGAGGAAGTAACCAACCGATCAAAAAAGGGCTTTTGAAAACTGACCGCTAGAAAAACATGGGTGGTCAGTTTCCAATCGATTTTGTTGGTTTTTGTCCCAAAACCAAAATTTTCGGTTTTTTCCAGTTGATTTGGCGATCGGTTTCAAAATTTTTTGGTTTTTTAAATAGCCTTAGTTTATATACATGTATATGTTTATTTGATGAACACGTTGTGATCAACTATAAGGATTCTTGAACGTGAACTAACCACTTAATATAGAAATTAACAATATAGTACGACCTGAATTAATCAAATTTGTATTTTGCTATTATAGGATGATGTCTAGACTGTTGATGCCTTGCCGTTGATCAACACCACGTGTGGCAGTGCACAATGGTCAAACTATTTGTCTTGCTCGTCTCGGCTTTCTAGGGTGAACCTGCAAGAAGAGGGAACACCTCGGAGGTCAAGAGGGATACCAATGTGGTGCTAACTAAGGGCTCTCTAAAGCTCAAATTAGATACTTGTTCGGCCAAGAGATAGGCGAAAAATAGGTATGAAAGAGTCCACTTATTTTGAGAGTGCAGTTAATGCTTGTGTAGTACCTCATATAGAGAGAGTGTTGAGGCCGGTGGGCTGGTAAGTCGTTGGTCCTTTGGTCGTTGTCCTCCGTTCGGAGGGTTGTCATCGAGCAATCTTCGTGTCGTCAAGGGAGAGGGTTTTAGCTCATGTTGGAGTTCAGGCGCTAAATTGGGAGAGTAAAGACTTTTGCTGTCGGTTTGGGTCAAGGTCCCAGGAGGGAGGAGCCACCGTCGTCCACGGCAGTCGTGGGAGGCTCGGATCTCCATTGGGATCGGGCAAGGTTGGTTGGGTGTGGGAGATGGCTTGGCAGTGTGGGCCTACTGTAGGTTAGGCAGATTTGGCCGTCTTTCGCCTTCCGTTGGTGTTGAGGGGCCTACCCATGGCTGGGGGTGGGTTCGTGCCATTGGGTGAGGGTGGGTTGAGGTGGATCTAGTCTTGCTAGGGGGATGACTGAGGAGGGGCCTTGGGAGCTCTTTGGTGGGCAGATGGCCGGAGTTGGGTGACTAGCTTTGAAAGACCTTAGATTTATAGATCGTGGTGGAGGCTGCGCTCTAGATTTGTGTTTTATGTTGATTTTATGTTTTGTGTTTGTAGTAACAAGGGCAATGCTTTCCCAACTGGCCCCCTATATTGTGTTTGTTGTTTCTATGTTGTGTTTGCGGGTTAGGTTTGGTATAGAGGTTGGTTTCCCCATGCCTATTGGTTTGTTGTGTGGTGTCACGAGTCAAGATTGGGTCAAAGTGTGGTTCTTTTTTGTAGTCGTTGGGATCATTGTTAGTAGGAGTTTAGCTCCCTCTAGGGTTAAGTTTTCGTTTAGCACCGTTGATCAATGTATGGACTCTCAGGTTAGTTCTTTGAGTTTGTTTATATATCCTAAACTTGGTCTTTGAACTTTTAACTGTACCTTGACAATTTTCGACTCGTTTTAATAAATTATTTTCCTCCAGTTGGAGGCCTTAGCTAGCAAAAAATTTTAGACCTTAAAAATTAGTATAAAAATTAATATTAGAGCCAGTATCCCTAACATTACTCAATACTAAATTATCTTGTCATTGTCTGACGCGTTGTTTAGTTAACAGATGAGTACGTAAAGCTGCTTTGCTTAGACTCGTGACTTTTTCAAGATAACGGTAATTAAATGCACTTAGTGGTACTGCTAAGTCAACAAGTCTGCTACATAATTTATTTTTTTTAATTCGGCTAGTGAATTGGTTAACAAAGGATCATCCTCAAAAGTATAAAAAACATTGCAACTTTCATGTCGTTGTAACAAAAGTGCTCTGCTCTGTTTATGATTCGCCTCTCAACTCTCGACTCTCGACCATGACCATGACCATGACCATGACCATGACCATGCGTTGTTACAGCTTGCTGCCTTTGCTGCCTGCTTTCGGCGAAAAAATAAAAATTCCAAGGTTTCCCAGTTTAGATTAAATGCGTCAATTCTTAGAAAGAAGTTCTTTTGTTGAGAGGGCCAAATTTTGTATCATCATTTTTTCTTGAATGAATTTTCCAAAAATCATTGCCAGCAAATGCCAAACATAGAACTCCAACAAGTTGATGGTACATGTGTGTGAACATTCCGTGGCATATCAATTTTCATCCCGAAAACCGGATTACCGTCCCAAGCCAATCATCAGGAATGTTGCTTCTTAATTCTCCACTCAAGGCCCTCAATGAATGGCTTGTTCCTGCCTGTACCCAGCTAAAATTTTAACACTTTGGAGATTTCAATGTTTGCAAAAAGAAGAAAACTTCATTCCTAAATGAACAGAAACTTACCTCGACGATGTAGACATCAATTCCAAGTTTTGCTATCACGGCAGCTTCTGAAATCTTGGTCTTCATGCCGCCAGTTGTGTCATGGGCTGCCACAGTTATTTCAACTGCAAAATAACAACTTGGATATTTCAATTCTGATAATGAAATATCTCAAGAAGACTTTATTTCGACTCTTTTCAAAGGTCAAATTATGTCTGCTATATCAAAGCCTAAACACCGGCTATTGCTAACCTTGCATGTTCTCCAGTGTTGGCTTCACAACTGACCAGCTCCCATCTTCCCGCACAGCTGTTCAATTTCAAAATGGTTCTTTCAAAACATTTTTCCACAAAATTAATACAACCATTCAGGACAAATTATCTGTGGTCAATGGAGTCATTACCAATCTCTCTCAAGAGCACCGCATTGCTTTCGGATGGTGGCCGGTCGTATACTCCCAAAACGTCTGTCTTCAGTCCACAATAGTTGAAAAACAAAAAGGACTTAACGTATATCAGATAGAAGTACAAACTTAAATACACGAAAATGTAATAATGTTTTAATAGCAGAGGATTAGTTGATCTGAAAACGTGAACGAGTTAACTGGAAGAGTTTATACCAGAAAAACAACATATTCAGGCTTAAATTGTGCTGCGAGGTGACGTATGATGACGTCTCCGCTCAATATGGTGCATCCCTGATTAGAAATCTCAATCAGCAAGACAACCATACAAACAAACAACAAAAAGGAGATGATTAGTTTTAATAAAAAGGCCAAACCAGTAAGTCATCAAATACAGCATCCCCATGCATAACCTGCAAAGTAGATGAGAATCAATGTTTACGCTTCAAGAAATTAAATGAAAACTGAAAATAGACTTGGAAACAGTAAAGACAAACATTATGCTAAAAGCTACTCGTAATCCACAGGCAAACACAAACCAATATCTTCATATTCTGTTTTCTTCTGTTATTGTTGTAAAATCATCCGCTAATATGTCATGTCTGTGATGACTGAAATTGACCGATTGAGTTTACTATTAGGCAAATCTTCCTTGTCTCTTGCACCTTCTTTTCCCACGCGGATTTGTTGACAAAACAGCCCGTTCTAAAACTAAAGACCTGAAACACATATCTAGTTTTTGGAAGTACACTAGCCCCGCTAATTCATTAAGCCATTAAGCGACAATTACTTTACCAGGAGTAATTATAAGATTCTTTGAATTTTGAGCATCAAAGATCGATATTCATTTCTTGGATAAATATAGAATTATGAGCGTTGCTTTCATTTAGTTTAGGAAGTGTTCTACCTCTTTCCTTTGCAGGCATAACAATCCTGATCCTTTAAAGCATGGAAGTAATATAAACAGAAGAAGCAAATTGATTTTTAAAAAGTATCGGGTACGTCTAGGCTACAAACTTACAGGTACAAAACCAGAGTCAAGAGCTTTAGTCACTGCAGACAGATCAGCTGAGGCTATCTGCCCAAACATAAGAAACCAAACTTAGAAATTGTAACTCCGCTTTTCAAGGTCCAAGGCCTTTTTTTTTTTTTTAAGGAAGAAACTAAAAACAAAGAATTTTAGAAACAGAATAGCAGATGAGATGAAGTTACTCACATTTCTTTTACAGGTTGACCAACCACATGAAAATGGAGACAATCCAATTGAAGGAATACCCTCTGTAAGTAAAGCGAAAGCAATACTTCATCAAGGATTCTGAAATGTTTTCCCGAAATAATGCGGATCAGAATAGGAGGGGCCAATCAAGCATATGAAAGGAGGCATAAAACTGACATTCGAATAGCACTTTGACACGACTTCAAAAGCATCATTCAAACACTGAAAACATGCTCAGAAGCTGGACTATGACTCAAGTCTGAATCTAGTGCTTTTATCTTTCTTTAGTTCATTTCATATTACGGATAATACAACAGTGTTAAACCAAAATTAAGCAAGCAGCTTTTCTTATAATCAATATAATATATATGAAAACATATAGCCATCATTCATTGTGTATTTTCATACATAACAGCAACAAACATAGAGAGAAAACATATTGACAATACAGAGATAATAGACGAGCGAAACACTTGTTATCTATATCCTATAAACTGGATCAGTACCTCTCGCCAGTGCTCTAACAATTTCAAGATTGAGCTTTGTAACCTGTGATCATGACGTTAAATTTCAATGAACTAAACCTTTTTGAACTTCAAAAGTAACACTAGAAATTAAAAGGGTCAACCATATCTTACAGAAATGCGTGTAGCAACAAAACCAGCCTTGACAAGAGGTTGGTCCAGTCCTCCTTTATGAACCCCAGATTCACTAGCTTGGAAGTGCCCGAAAGAACCTGAGTTCATCATTTAGAAAACAAACATGATTAGTGCATTTCTTCACTTGAAAATTACTTAATTCATAAATCCTATCAAGAAAGAACACTGTGTTTTGTAGTGCTGTCTGCATAAACTGTAAAAATATATATATGAAACAAAACTCCAAGCTTGGATTTCCAAATATGTTTTTTTTTTCATGGTGTAAATATATAAATTTATTAGACCACTAGAAAATTTAAATTATACCAGACAGATTCTGACAGATATATATGAGAACACACAAAAATACCAAGGTAATCCTAACAAACACAAAGTAGGACATCTAATTGAACAATTAAATACATATATTTCATCACTCCCAATTAGATTGATCATGTCATAGACAGTCTTTCCATGACCACTCTGGAATCTATCCTTATGTCACTTGAACGTCATCAAGTTCATCAAATAGAATGGACTCTTCGTGCTCTTGGCTACTTGTAGAACTCTTTTGATAACATAATTTCTGTATTGGTCGCGGGCAATTTTTTAGAGCACTGCTCCAATCATTTGTTGTCCTTACCTGATCAGATTGATCATCATGATCATGAGTCCTTTCATGACCGTTCATATTTGACCTCATTGAAGATTTTCAGCTCTCATTCCTGTCAGACCTCACACAACGATTACCTAAAGCAAGCATGGTGTTTTCAAGAGAATCGTTCAAAGAAGAAATCGTTTCAAAGGATTCGCGGCGGTTCTAGGTTTTTCATCGTGAAAGGTTATAAATTTGCCATTTAAAAACTGGCGAACAACAGAGCTAAAGAAGAGCAAGAAGAGTAATATCGATCATGAGCGAGAAAGCGAAAAGCAGAACAGATCAAATCCACAACATAAAGAACAGATCGTCATTAGCTGATGTAATTAACCACGGAGCTAACCTGCACCATGAACAACAATAAATGAGCTGGAGCTGACACTTGGCTGATCTCTAAAACCATCAATGCAACGTGAAATTTCTGATTCTCCAGCTCGTTTGCTCCAATCCATACCAAGAATCTTCCCAAAGGACGACTGCAAAAGCATCGATTGCCTCAGATGCGATGAGACCTCCTTAAGATTTTCTTCATGTATCATCTCTAACTCATTCTTGCAAGTAATTGCTGCTCCACCTACACTCAATCAAAAGAGGAAAAAAGGGGAATTACTTTTTATTTAGTAATCCACAACATTTCAAGAATCACTAGAAAACACATCTGTGCTTGATTTCTCAGAGTAAAAATCATTACTTTGCTGTCACAACGGTCAGTTAATGACTAAAAAGCAATAATTAATTATGGGATTGAAAACTAACAAGTTGCCCATTAATCTAGAACGTCAAATGGAGTAACAGAAGCCTTATTTCTACAAAACCAGATTCATGGGTTTCATCGAAAATCAACAACTTTGAATGTTCGATATAGGACTACTAATCACAAAAACAGGAAAAAAAAAAAAAAAAACCAAACTTTAAACTATTTTTCAGCTGATGAAATCTAAAGAGATATAGAAAAGAAAATATGGGCTATATATATAAGGTGGCAAACCGAGCTTGACGATGCATCGGACTGGTCTTGTCAGACTGAAAGGGGCGTCTTGATGAGCCATTTTGTTTGTGTCCTCCATTTTCACGCTTTTGGGTTCTGAATCTGAGAGCTCTTTCTAAGTTTTACTGGGTTTCAGCCGGGACTCAGAAGTCAGGAGGTTGAGCTCGCCGGGTCAGCTCAAAAACTCGACATTCCCAGTCGTTTTCAATATAGGTCATAAAAAGGGCCGTCTACAGTAGGGTGCACTTGTGCCAACACAATAGATAGTGCTAGATATTACGGTTAAAAATGTTTGTGCATGTACTAAATTGTTGCCTAAAATTACGACTAAAACTTAAACGTTCTTTTTTTAATGAATACTATTAGTAAAATGTTGAAACCGGTGAGGTGATCAGTGGTGAAGTTATTTTGTTGTCCTTTTAATTAAAAGCCTCTTTAATATCAGTTAATTTTAGCAAATTTCTTAATTGAAACCAGTTAAAAGCCTTGTAAAAACAAAAAAATTATTACAGTATAAAGCTTTTATATATTGTAGTATTTACAACTCTAACAAATAGTTCTAACTATTATATACCATTCTCAATTGATAATTGGAAAATTCTAGATCAAAGGGTGAGATGTGAACCTCAAGGGAGAAGAATAGGAAATGGTTGAAGAGAAATCTATTGAACAAGCTTGAACAAAAAAAATAAAGCATAAAAATCTGGGTTTTATTATGTGAAGTGAAAGATTGGCGGCATAAAATTGGAGATTGTTCTTATGGGTGATTGATTAAAAACAAGATTGTGGAATGGAATGTTTTCAGAGCACCGTCACTTTGTGTGCCAGGAGGGTAATGGTTTTGCCCACCTTTTGCCTTGGATTGTGGTTTTTCAACTTAATGAATCATCTTACTTAACCAAAACAAGATATTTCATTTAAGTGTTTGGAAGAGTTAGTTTGAACTGTAGACAATGTTAAGCTCTTATATGTTATGGTAAAAAGTTAGTGTAAAGCCTTCACATATTATAATTCTCAAACTCAAACTGTTGATTTAAACTATTCTTCCAAACACTCTATTAAGACCCTTGTTTTTGTTGGGATAGAGCATAGAAGGAAGATCATATATTTTTTTTTCCCTTATTGAGTTGGGAGTTTACATGGGTACGCTTTCAAAGTTGGAATGCATTCCTTGCTAACATTAATAGTTGTCTATGGGTGAACACAGATTCAATCCCTAATGTTAGACAAGATGATACCTTGAAGTAAGATCAATCTTGAGAGAGGGGGAAAGAAGGAAGGGAATAACAGAAGATTTTGAGCCCCCTTTCTTTCTCTCTCGCCTTGTAAGTGGGATGACAGATATGTGGATTCGTCCATGCGAAAATATGTGCACCCCTTAATTTTATACCCCTTTATTTCATCTTCACGCCACACAAACAGGCACTACGGGTAGTGTGCCAGAGTCACGCACTATTGTTGATTTTCCCCTTAAAAGAGCAGAAATTGTAAACAAGGAAAGCCAAAGAAAAAATACAGAATATCAAATTGATATTCTGCAGCTTTAGAAGTTTAAGGGATAATCTTTCTGTTAGTAAAACTATAGATTTTAGTCTCAATTTAATATATAATGTATTTTTTAAACTAAATTTAATTATTTTAATAATAACAGATTATAACTTGTAGAGTTAAATAGAATTGCTTTGCATAAATGCAAAGAATGCCCTCTTGTTTTTTACTTCCTCTCTTCTCTTCTTATATCTATAACAATAACAGCATAATATGTCCTTAAATAATGTAAAAGAGTGTAGAAGATCACTGTTCAAACCTTGGTGGTCTAAAACGGTGCGTTCCAATTTTTTAAATCAAATTTTCCCCTCTTTTAAGGATTTTTTTGTTTTTCTTCGTGTTTAGCCTTAAAGACGCCTTTTTTTTTTTTTTTGAAGCCCTGTCGTCCTTTTATCTCTATCTTGTTACCTGCAAAAACACAACAAAAAAATTGCTCGTCAATCTTCGTTTTTCTCTTTGCTTCTTTGCTTCTTCTTCTTCTTCGTTTCTCTTCTTTCTCTTCCCCTTTCTCTTTCTTTTTTGAGATATTCTTCTCTCCTCTGGTATTATATCAAGCTTTTTCCCTTTGGTCTCCACATTTTTTCCATAATTTGATCAACAGCTAGAAGTAGGCACTTGCTATAAATCGCCCATTTTGGCCTCCTTTGTGTCATCGGAGAAGGTAAATTCTTTTCATTTTTTGAATTTTCCCCTCCAGAAGTTGCATCCTTATCTTTTTAGCTATTTAACATATGTTCTGGGTAATGAATTATTAAGAGTAAGAGCTTGGATTTTCCAAAATTTTATTTTTCGATCGATTTTCATGGCTTCTTTGTTTTTCTCAGCTTTTTTTTTTCCTTATCTTCTCCTCTTATTTTTATTACATTACGCTTTTCTATTTTAAGGATTCAAAGAGAAATCTAAAATTGAGTCGCTCATTTTTCCCGTCTCCTACCTTCTCTTATTATAGCTTGTATAACGCGTTTTTGTTTTAGGGATTCAAGGAGAGGGAGAAAATTAAAAAGGAAGAAGCTTTTATGTTTATTTGATAATCTACCGGTGACGGGATTGAGGTCTACCACAACTGTATTTCGGTAACAAACTCCCTTGCTGTGTTTTGTAACTTCATTTTACTTTTGTTATTTTCTTGGTATGGGTGTTTGAAAAAATTAAATGAAAGATTGGGTTAAAAAAAAAAAAACTCTCCAGTTGCTTTGTTCTGTCTTATACAGTGCTGTAATTTTATTGATTTGGCCAGAGATATTTAGGTTTAATAAAGTTCTTTATTAAAAAAAAGTAGCACGAAAGGAATTTTCCCTTTTGTCCTTTTCTATCTGTTACAATTATTGTTTGTTATTTGACACAAAAAACATAATGTTCTTGACAGTAACCTAGTGTATGTAACTCTTTTCATTAGTTGAGTTGAATTTTCTAATATGTAGACATTTATGTTTGCATTAATTGTTGAGGTCAATTTGATTCCCTTTAACCCCTTTTTCTTCTTTAAAAGAAACTTTCTTTCTTTCTTTCTTTCTTTTTTTTTTGCTTTTACCTTTGAAGGAGTAGATATGTCCTTCAAAAAAGAAAGGAGTAGATATATGATACTTCATTTTATCAGTAGCCAAAAAATAAATAAATATGTGCAAAAAAATAGTTCCAAGCATAGCGTAACAATAATACCATAATTAACACACTTATTATTCACCAATTATATATTAACTTCCCTTAAAAAAATGTATTATGCTAAATATAAAATTAATCACGTAATAAAGTTCCACCCAGTTTTCTACGTTAATCTTTAATACATTGAAAAGAGTAGTGATAACTTTTATTTAAAAAGAAACAGTTTTAACTAAAAAAATTTAAAAAAGCATTTGAATGCCGTGAAAGATTAGTACTTGACTTAATATAAGGGTTGAATGTTGGGTGATTCTCTTTAAGGTTTTTAAATGTAAGATTTACACCTAACAACGATTCAAACTATGCACATAATTTGTTTGGTGAAATGCCAAAACAACAAATGGGTCATTCTTTTATATTTGGAGTAGAGGTGTGTGTTGCATTCTTTGTTCCTCTTTTCCCCATATCTTCCAAGTTTTAGCTTAAGAAACCCCATCCTCTTTTCATTTGATCTCATGCCGATCATCATTTTTTCTACTCAGTTGAGCACTCTTGCTTAGTCAGGCTACTTGTATCTTTCACGAAGTTCACGATTAAAAAATTCAAGATTATACTATGTACGACTTGGCAAGATGTCAAATGAGTTGTATTTAAAAAGACAAATTGTTAGGTGGCTTCTTTTTGTTTCGCATTTCTTTTAGCTACTATTTCCTTTTTTTTTTTGTTTTTTGGTTTTGCTCCAAAAGATAATTATTATTCAATAATGTGCTATATTCTATTGTTAGCTTAACACTGTTCAGTTGAGATTGTTTACAGTCATTTTTTTTAAATGGAACCCTTTGCTAAGAACTCATCTGCTTAGATTCTAAATCACATCGAATATCTTTCAGACCGTTTGGGGGTAACTACAAGTTTTTGCTGCAAGACCCAAAGGTTAACTATTATTTTTGTTAAGTAAATATTCCTCTAACAAGAGCTATTACAAAATTTTCATGAAACTACTGATAAATACAATCAAGTTGATTACTTTAACCCTTAAATGCAGTTTCTCAATAACAAGTTTAGCCTTCTTTTTGATCACTTTTATCTTATAATATGACGAAGTCCTTTTACTGTTTCTGTTGCATCTTCCATTTAATTAGTGTGATTGGAGATATGATGGATGATATATTTGCCTTAGGTGATTTTTTTGGATCAATAATTATCAATTGATGCAACAGAGATTCAAATGAACCAAGTGTGTTTACTACCGATTGAACTTGAGAACCAAAGCAAAGATTAAAAACCACATATTATGATTATTAAGAGCTAGAAATTGCTGTCGGAAGTAAGGACTAGTATGAAAGTTACACTCTTTAGTTTACTTGTTTCGTTCTTCATAGTTGAACTCATCATATTATGTCTACAACTTGTCTGATTGTCTTTATGCATTGAAACATATTATTACTGAATTTCTATGATTTCAATGTTTCTTTTGACAGCTGACTCTATTTAAATTCTTAGTATAGTCTTGCTTGAATGACTAAGATAATGCTTTAGCTAAGTGAAGTTACAAATAAAGCAGTGAAAAAGTACTAAGCATTTATAGTTCAAGACCAATAGAATATCTTTTTATTGTATACTAGGCGCAAGTTCCAACTAATAAAGCATGATACTCGATTTTATCACCCAAAATGCCAGCATTAGCAATCACTAATCATTTTATGTAATTGGCCGGTCAAGAATGTGATAGAGAAGTTGCATAACAATCATCACATTATTTGTCAAACCTACTACTAATTTGACATTAAACTACTCATTAACTACTACAATATTACATTACTACCTATTAGAGTAGGATTACTTGAATTCTGTTAGGTTCGATCAAAAAGCTCGCGGTGCGACACAAGTGATGAAGCTATAGATATGTGACAATGTAGCTTTAAGCTTTGTAAGGATATTACTTTATTGTTTTTGTTTTCTTCCCGAGAAGAAATATGCCTTGTATTAAAATGTTTGGTTCTACTTTTCTACTATGGCATGATAGTTTACTTTTGCTTAGAGGCTAGATTAAAGAGTCACATTGCAAAGATTGGTTACTCTGTTTTGTTGCTTAACAGTTGATCATAAGATCACATCAAGGCCCTGATGCAAGGGTTGGTCAAGATAATTTTGGAGATATGTTAAGTGGGTATAGCTTGGATCATGTTGGAGAATGGTAGAAGCTCTCCACCTTATTTAGTGTTCTCAATTACCCATAGGTTTTGTAACTTCTTACCAGCATCTTGAAATTCAAATAATATTTTTTGTTCTATTTTTTCCTGCATATTTTTTTGTATCCTACATTATAAGAATTTAAACATGGCTTAATGCGTGCCTCGCACGGGACCAAACTAGTGTATATAAAAGTAAGAATAGCTCTTCTCACATTGTTCCATATGTCTTTTCAACAATACTTCATATATATTTATCTCTTTCTCTTTCTTTTTTTTTTTCCTTGCTTTTTTTTTTTTAATCTTATCTTCTTTGTCTTTTATTTATATTTTCCCTTATAATCTTTAATATTCATCTTTTTTTTTTTTCCCTTTCTTTACCAATGAATATGCACGTATATATTTAAAAGCATAAGAACACTTCTACATAGCCTGATAGGGCAGGGCTCGGCCCTGTTAGGGGGGGCCCCTACCAGCTGGGACCCACAGTGGGCCCACTCCCTGTGAGGAAAAAGTATTTTGCAAAGATTAAATATCCCTCTTATTACGTAGGCTTGATGCGTAATCCTCTTGGTACTTCATATATCCTTCCCATCCCATTTTTTTATTCTTTTTTCTTTTTTCTTTTTTTTTTCCTTCTTTTTTCATCCTCCTCTTTTTAATTTTTCACTCTTATTTTATTTCTTTCTTTTTTCTTTTCTTTTGTTGGCCCTTTCATCCACTCCCTTTTTTTCGGCTACTATCGTCCTTTTTTTTTTCTTTTTTGTTCCCGTAGTTTTTTCATCCTTCTTTCTTAATTATTTACATTTTTCATGATTCATTTTTGTCCCCTCCTATCTTTTTGTTTTTTTTTTCTTTCCCCTTAATATCTTATATGTTTTGAGATTCACTTCATCAATTCTGGTAATATGTATCCTCAAAATACTTTTTTTTTAAATTTATTCTTATTGCATATTCTTTTGTATCATTTAAAATATTATTTTCTCAAGCGTGACTTGTAAGTTTTTTTTCTTTTACTTTTCTATTTAAGCTAAACATGTTTTTCTAATCAAAGTTTTCCCCAACCATAAATATTTTTCCCTAATTGTTTTCCTCAAATAATTTCTTTTTAGACATTTCCTACCTAAACTTTTTTTGTCATGCGATCCTCTTAATATTTTTCTTATATATACAGTTTAAATAATTTACTACCTGATTTTTTCTCTTCAAAACTTCTTTTCCTTTGAAATGTACTCTAGAAGACTTTTTTTTTTAACTAAACTAAACTATTGACGGAATAAAAAAAAATCAAAACTATTCTTTTAAAAAAATTGAATCTTTGTATCAAAAATACAAAAAATACACGCACATGCTCATCACTAGTCCATCATAAATTATATCAAAGAATATTAAACGAGATTTGTTGTAGAAACGAAATAAATCAGTAAATTGTACAAACAAATATAAATATGAACAATAAATTGGAAAACAATAAGAGGGCAAAAGCATAACATTATTAACGACATGAATTGTAGAATGACACAACCATGAAACGACATCAACTAAGAAGCGACAAAATAAGGAAAAGATAGCATCATTAATGTCATAAAGTGTTATAAACAAAAAATGGACATGATTGTAGAACGACGTTAATCATAAACAACATCAATTAAGAAGCGACAAAACAAGTTAAATGACGGTGAACTGTAAAATGACAACACGTGAACGACATGAAATGTCTCACAAAACGAAAGCAACAAACGACAACCTAGAAAGAGGACATTGACTGAAGAACGACATTAATAAGACAAACGACAGTGACCTTTAAAAACGACATCAATACGCAAACACATATTTTGTCTCATGAAAATGACAACAATTAGTAGTTGTAGAAACAACTTATCTTAAAATAATAATAATAATAATGAACAAACAAACAAACAATAACGCTGTAAGGCAACAATGAAAGTAGACGACTTATATACCCAATTCATATATGAGTCAGACCATCACCATTCTGTTGCTTTTAAGTGCACAATTAATACACAATGTTGAAGTGATTTGTGCATTTTGTTTGGTTTTGCATTTGCAAAGACATTTTCTCAAATAAGTTACTTCCTAACGAAGTCTATTATTAGGGTCGGCAATTTCAGACACGGTACGATGACACGATACGAAAACGACACGAGATAACGGGTTTGGACCGTACGTTTATTAATTGAGCCATAAATGAGTTGTCACAAATAACACAAAAATAAATGAGCTGAATTCGTACTAACACGCCTAACACAGTTTAACACATTTAATTAAATGGGCCGTAAATGTGTCGATATGGCATAACACGACCCGCCCATTTATAACAATTTAAACTTAAAAATAAAAATATTTAAAATATTTGTAGTATGTTAGTATTAATTAGATATTGTGTTTTTTGTTAATTTTTTTTATTGCCTTTTTCTTTTATTTTTTTTAATTTTTAGTTGACTGGGTCATAAACGTGTCATATGCGTGTTGTTATCGTGTCAACCCGTCATGGCACGTTTAATAATCGTGTCGTGTTGCGCGTGCCAGAGGCGTGTAGTGTTTGTATTTACATATCTGGCACATTTATTAATTGTGTCGTGTTCGTGTTTGGACTAAATATGTCGTGCTATAAACATGTCGATACAAACACGACACGAGTACATTTATTATCACCTCTATATATTATGATAATGAAATCTACACTATGTAGATTAAAGAACCTTCAATTATTTGAAAAAGATACTAAGTTGGCTACCCGTTAAACGACTCTGACTATAGAAATTAAATCGACAAAAAAAGGCATTACAAGTAAAACAAAAACAACAAGAATTATGAGAATAACAGTGAATTGCCCACGCAGCAAATGACGCTATGTAGATATAACGAACATATAACATTCATTGAAATTTTTTTTTAAAAAAAGGTTATCCACCCAAGAAAACAACACTAGTTATAAAATCGACAAAAACTTATAAGAGGCATCAATTTTAGAAAACAAGTTTCCTATCCAACAAACATCACTAATTATAAAAACAACAATAATGAAAACGATAACAATGCATAAACGACATCAATTTTTTAAAACAATTTTCCTACCAACACATGACACCAATGGCCCGTTTGATAAGTTAGTTAAAACTAAAGTTTAATTTTAAAGATTGTAGTATGTGAGAGCTTTATCTTGTAGCAACTTTTTACTTTTTACTGTAGTTGATGAGAGTTTTACATTGTAGTTAGTTAAAACTAATTACTTCCAATGAACATTCCAAACATATACTAATTAGATACGTGAAATAAGAAGGAAGACAACAATGCATAAAATATATAAATAAGAACAAGATTGTTTAAGAACTAAGTTTCAACTACTATAATACAAGACTTTTACATGCTACAATTTAAAATAAAAATATGCTTGTTATAACCCGAAACCTGGGTATGATGTGGAGTCTTAGCGTAAGAAAATAATTTAAGTTAGATAATTTTTTTTCTTTTTTAATTAAATTGAAAATAGACTTTATTAAATGTGACTTAACTATTTTCCTAAACCAATCCATGAATAATAAAGAACAAACAAGAATATTTATTTTAACTTCCGCTTGTTTATATAAAATAACTATTTTACCCTTAAAGCATATAACGCTAAATCTATTGATTTTAGAATGTCTAAAACCTTTACAGAGTATTTAGAGTTTAAAAGAGTAATATTTTCAAAGAAAACCTCAAAACATAATCATCAAAGAAAAATGCCACCGGCATCGGTTCAGCATTCATACACAATCCCACGTTCGAATCATAAAATAAATATTTAAATAAGTGCAAGTCAACAACATCAACCACAGTCCCAAGTAAAGTCCAAGAAAAAGGAAATAACGGAAATTTAAAGTTCTAAATGCCTTGACGGAAGAGAAAAGAAAATACTGCAAATGAGTATATCACTACTCGAGGTCTAACTTTGCCTCAGAAACTGCAACTCGTATGGTCTACTCAGTACCATCCTTGACATCACATAGAGGGGCTTACTTTAAAATACAAGAATGAGCAAAAGGCCCAGTAGGATAACAATTGAATAAACTTTAACATATCAAACAATTAAGGTATTTAAATAAGCAAAAGATAAATAAGAAAATAGTTGGAATATCAAAGATTACAAAAGTGATAAAATAATTAAGAAAAAGTTGAGATAATTTTAATTAAATTCCCCATTCCCAACCATTTTGTATATCATGTGCTTAACATATAGTGCTTCAATCGTTGTCCACATTGTGGAGCTCTTTGATCGAGGATTAGGGACCCTCCCCAAGGTTACACTCTACATAACCTAATCTCTATGACTATTAAAAACCATCCACCCAAGCCACATAAATTCTCAATGGCATTTGAATACTTCAGTATGTTTAGAATTTCTAATTCTAAGACTAAATTATAATTTCAAACCCATTTTTCAAAATATGAAATTAATCATATTTACATATCGTATACTTTTCACGAACTCATAGTAATATGATTAAAACATACTTCATAAACAACTAGTCATAACATGCTCATCTCAAATAGCTTAATTTGGCCAAAATAAAACATGGCTGTCAACAAGAAGGATTAGAAATCCTAACTATTTAGCAAAATATATAAGGATAGCCTTAAGTTTCACAATTCTAACTTGCACAACATAAGCTCTAACGCTACCCAATCTTGATGGTTTCTAACAAGGTCAGTGAGAAACCAAAACAAGAACAAATGAAACTATAAATTTGTATTATGTATAAATCAATCTCTAATGTGACATTTTATGCTTTTAAATGATTAAGAAACATGAATTGATTTTCTAAGAATTTTAGAACACAAACACAGGGATTTTAAGAGCCTTTATACATGGCAGAATATGAAGGAATTGAACTGGGACGAACCAAAAGGCTTGTTGGGTTCAGGTGGAAGAGGTAGTAGCTCAAGCCACTGCCTGCGGTCAACCATAATATACAGGGCACGATCGACCATGCCTCCATCGAGCTGGGCAGAGCCCAATTTGTTCCTTTAGGGCCTGATTCGAAAAATACCAAGTTTTTGACTCAAACCGAATCTAAATGATCCAAAACCTTTCCAAAATGTTTAGTAAACATTCTATGATTCTAATAAACTTGTTTTTATGAATTTTTACACCAAAAGCATCATCAAAACCGAATTTTAGAATTTGTTTGAAATAAAAAGGAAAATATGTTCAACTTCATTTTTCAATCTATAAGTCCTAAAAACATCAATCATGTATCTACAAAACTAATTTCAAACATTCTTAACATGTTTGTAACATTAATATCTAATCAAAATGAAAGTTTATTTTCTATTTTTGTTTAAAACTCAAGTTTTGGTTCATTAACACTCAAACATGCATATTAACTCAAACTAGAAATTTGCATGAACATTGAGCGTGAAAATCATGCATTAAACTTGAAGACAATACAAGCTAAAGACCAAGTTCAATTTAGAGGAAACCTACCTCAAAACTCCTTTGAAAAACTCCAAATTTTTGGGTTAGAAGCCAAGCCTGATCTCTTGACATTGGCTAGCCATGGAGGTGACATTTTTGGCTGGTTTTTAGAAAAAAGAAGAGGGGCTGCCTTTTTTGATGTTTCTGGCTGTGTTTTGGCGGTGTTTTGATTGTGTTCTTGCTGTGTTTTTTGCTGCTTTGGCTGCCTTTGAATGTTTTACTGGTTTGGTTTTGCTGCAGGAAAAAGAAGAGAAATAGAGAGCTGGAAAATTAGCATAGGAGAGAGAAAGAGATTGATGAGTAGGTGTGGGGTTTCTAAGTATAGTGTATGTGGGACTATAGGTGGAGGTGATCTCTATGCATGGAGATTAAAAAATCTGATTTGTATGTTTCTTAGGATGGTTGCACCGGTGATGGTGGAAATAGAGGGAGTTTGTGGTAATTTTGTAAAAAAAGATAAATACGGGGTGTGAAGGTAAATAAGGTAAATAGTAAAAATAGTTTAAAAATTAAATTTGTGATAAAAAAACAAGGCTAGAGTTTATACAGTGTAAAATTCTCGCATGATACAGTAAAAAGTAAAAATTTACTACAGTGTAAAACTCTTATATATTATAATTATAAGTTTTAACATTAAGTTTGAACTAATTTCCCAAATGAACCTTGCTTATTGCTTAAAGAATAGTTAGAGAAATAAGGAGAATCTCGAGAACCGTAAAAAAAAAAAAAATGAAATCCGCGTCACTTGAAGCACAATTATCTAATATAGGGGAGGCATGAATTGGAAAATGGGGCAAAACATAATTGATTATAGAAGAAGATGATAATGAAACAAGACTAATATCTATTTATTCTATTGTAATAAACTTACTAGTGGAAGAACAACGGTTATCTTATTTTATCCCCTTAAAATGATATAAAATTACTGCTTGAAATTTTCCTAAGGATAATATTCTATAAATGGTCTTCAAACTTTATTCCAACCGAATTTACATTTTTAATTTTTTAAACTCTTATACTTAATCTTGAATATTAGCTTGTTTTAGTTTTAGCCCTTTTAGTTGAGGGTTAAAAAGATTACAAAATAAATGCATGATGCCCATGCAACTTGATACTTTACTGGCCAAATGCAGAATATGAATGTAATAACACTATCTATACTTACTAGATATCATCCATATCTTGCCCTTAAAAAAATTGATATATAAGGTCTAAAACAAAACAAACCTATAGAACACAGTTAAGCTTGAGAACTTTAAAATAATGTACTTTAGTAGTATTGGGACTAAAGTTCGAGCGTCATTTATAGGATTAATCATGCAATCTTGGTGCTTTTGTTGTTAAGGAGCTAATTTTCGATTGCTTGGCAAAAGATAATATATATATATATATATATATATATATATATATAGATATATGTAAATATATATACACATAAAATATTTAAATAAAGTAGACTTGAAAAGTTTGAAAAAAATTTATAAAAAAAGCTCCTCCTTGCTGTAATTCCAAGTGTCTTAACTCCTCCTTTGCTTGCAACCTCCGCATCACTATTACCTTTTTGTACCATACCAATCAAGTGACTTACACGTGATTAAAGCTTATAACTATATTACAATAGAATAAAATTAAACACTTACGTCTAGTTTATTTTATTACCATGAGATGAATTACATAATCACATTCCATGTATTACATATTTGATAAGATATATGACCTAATTTTATTTATAAAGTTAAAATGTGGTTGTAGTTTGTAAATTTTCTTTGTATGTCCTAAAATGTATATATATAGACATAAATGAATAATTATATTTTTAATTTTAATTTATTATATAAAAGTTTAATGAGAACATATAGGGTAGATACTAAATATTCCACAATACGTAGAATCATTATCATTTTTTTAAAAAAAGCTCTAAAATTAACATGTTTGTTACTTAATATTAAATTGGTATTTGAAAACACGATTAAAAATGGTGCGTATATATTTTCATGGTTGTTTCTACCTTAGTATTATTTTGATTTTTTTGTGATATATAATTAAATTAATGATTAATATTTATTAAGTCTTTTTGCATCTTACAAGTTATATAATTGATATATCATTAAGTTAATGATATGTAACGATAAGTATAATTTATGACAATCATTTGTTTTAAGGTTTAAGTGATAATAATTGATATCATTGATATATAACTTACATGTTATATAATTGATATATCATTAAGTTAATAATACATAATGAAAATGATATTAAATGACATTCATTTTTTAAGACTTCAAGTAATAAAAATACTTTTTATTTAAGTTGTACAGAATATCATAGTAAGTTAATGATATTCATTTTTTATTTTTTTTGTATTTTTTTAAATTATATTGTAATTAATTTAATGATGCTGATTTTTTTTTTGTTGTTTAAGTTATATTGTAATTAATTAAGCTTATTTGTATTTTTATAATATCAAGTTTTTTTAGCGATTCAACTACGAGAAAAATAAAAAAATTTATTAAAAAAATAAATACATGATAAAAGTCTACAAAAGAGTATTTTTAGATTCTCAATATATTTAATTTAAAAAAAGAGACATAAAAGTTATATTTATAAAATGAAGACACAGTTTAATTTACCAAACAGGTCAAAGTAATTTTTAGTAGTAAAAAAGTTTAAAAACTTGAAAAGGGCCTCCACCACCTATCGTTAGGCCCAAAGAACAAGAATACCCACACGACAGTACGTGCCAAACCCAACCCAAAACCTTCGGCAGGCCCCTTTGCAACGATTTTGAGCAAACTTTGTTTGATAAAGTTAGGAAATGTGTCACTTCAATGATATATCAACGTCACTATACATGTAATATCCTCGAGTAAAGACAAAAAAGACAAGTGAAGATGAGCACGCTTGGTCAATATTTTGGACCATGTTTTCCAACCAATTACAAGGTGAAATCACCAATGTACAGCTTTTCCCTTAATTTCATATTTGGTAAACGTTAATGATGTTTCAGTTTTGATTTTAAACTTTCCTTCTAGTTTATTGGTGCAGACTGTTTGAACCAAAAAGCACGGTTGAACCAACATTTGGTAAGTTTTTTTGAAACCTTGGTTCAAATCAAGTTTTGAATAAAAAACCTTCCAACTCAAGATTTAACCCTTTTGTTTTTTTGGAGTTTAAAAATCAGTTTGATAAATTGATTCAAATTAATGATTGGATTTGAGTTGTGTGATATAAATTCTTAACCAAACTAACATTTGGCTGTGTATTTAAGTTTTAATCTGAATATGGAATACAATTAAAATTTGTGTTTGGAGAGGTAGTGGAATTTTTTTTTATTTATTAACAAATCTAATAAAATCTTAATGTTAATGATCCTAAAAATATACAATATAGAACTTAATTTATTCCTCTCTTCACTAAGAACACAATGAAAAAAGTATCATCTCAATTGGATATCAAATGAAGAAGTTATGATTTTTTTCTTCAAATATAAAACATAAAATTTTAGCTTTTACTGTAACAAAGATATCCGAGTATCAAAAGTTTAAGGGAGGGTCAAAACTCTGAAAACTTGAATTCTTGATACTCATTTAATTTAGATTTTAAAGGAAACAAACACTTATCTAAAAAATTTTAATACTTGAATATAAATTTAAATCCATTGAGTTCAAAAAATACTTCAACCAAATATACTTTTGGCTTTGTTTAATAATCTAATTAGAATACATTAGTTTCAATTATTTTTTAACTGTTACAGTATAAACTCTTATATACTATAATATAAAGTAAAAATTTACTATAATATAAAATTTTTAATATGATATAATATTTTGATTTCAACTATAATTCAAAACACAATTAAACTCTGTTACGTGAACTTTCCATTTTGATGTTTCCAATCCACCACCCAAGGCAGACCCATAAACATCCAGGGGTGAGCTGTCTTTTTCTTTCTTTGTTTTTTTGTTTTTGTTTTGAATATAAGAGTTTTGCCTTTTTCTTAAAACAGGCTTTTTGTGAGGTTGGCAACTTGCTAGTACAGCTTGTACTCGAGAAGCGACAAACAACCACATGAAACACTATTTATAATCCTCAACTTTTTATTTATCCTTTATTTTTATTCATCAACTTGTAACATGTGGGAACTATGTGGTGTCAGAGTCCCAAAAAACACGCGACAAAATGGCTCCTCATTCACATCTCTCCTTAAAGTTTTGTCGTTTTATGATCATGTGCTCCAAACTTTGGGGTGCACCTTTTTCTTGGGCTGTCGGTAGAATGCTTTGATTCTTTTCCTTGATGAACAAACACGGGGAAAACTATAAACAATGTGCCAAAGCTTTTGCTAAAAAGCATATTATGAGCCACCGTGCAACTAGGTCAGTTAGAATCTTGTAGTGCTTCAACGCTTTCTTAAATATTTAAGGCTATGTTTGTGAGGGTTTTTTAAAAATTGTTTTTAGTTTTTAGAGATCAAAAGTTCTTTCTATACGTATTTGAATGATCTATCAAAGATGTTTGTGTTTTCTAGGAGTGTTTTTTGTCAAATTCATAAAAGATGATTTCTTAAAAAAACATTTCGGAAGTAGACTTTGAAACTTATACCAAAATTAAAATAATGTATTATAAGTTTATAACATTTAATAACATTAAAAAATTAAAACCATTTTAACCTACTAAAGCTCTTTAAATATATAATTTTAAACATTTATTAAAAACTTATAGATTTTGCTTTTCTTTTTCTATCAACTAAAATACAAACAAAAGCTGTATCAAATGGACTATTAATTAATCCACTATAAGTTCTTGAGGAAAGGAACTCTTTTGACGTCTAGTTAATCTCAACAAAATAGTAATTTTGTTTAGTTCACAAGTTTTTTTTTTTTGGAATCTCTTTCATGTGTAAACTATTATGCAATCCAATAGTTTTGCTCTGGAGTCTAACCGAGAAACAAAACAGAAAAGGTTTAGTTGAACTCTTATATGTATTTCTCACGTGCTTGGAACCTAGAAAAGCATCTCTTCACTTTCTTTTTTACCCTCTCATCATGTAATAATTGCAAATAGAAGAAAAATACTATCCACCCCTGAGTTGTGGTGACACCATGTTCAAACTGTGATATAACAAAGTAAGAGCTAATTGATACATTTTTTATGGGTTGATTATTCTGAAGTACAATGATATGTAAATAGTTTATTTTTATTTTTATTTTCAGAAATGCACCTATCATAATCATCCCTTTTTTTTTTTTTTTTTTTAATCTCAATGGGTTTTGGCAAGTCAAAAAATGCATTTTTTTTTTTCAAACAAAAAGAATGCTAGAATGGTAAAACCCGACCCAAACCTGCGCTGTTAATTACTGTCGTTTCTCAATTATTAAAAAAACACCACCGTCGGTTTTTAGGTGTCGTCAATGAACACGTGGCAAGTAGTAGAGAGTCCCGTATGCGTACCTCCCAAAAAAGTATCACGGAAAGCACGGTCGTTTTCCGAGCCCCATCCGAACCACGGGACCTCAGCCAATCAGATTCCGACCAATCAGTCCGACCAATCAGTTCGAAATCCAACTCCCATAATCTTATAATTTTAACCCCAAGAAATTAATTAAACTAATTAAACAAATAAAATATAAAAAGACAAAATAATCATTGTCTTTTTTTTTTCTTTTATCCTCCCTGAGGCGTGGACTTTTGGCTGAACTCGGACAGAGAAAAAAAAAAAAAAAAAAAACACAAGGCGGGAGGGAAAAAGAAGTTAACTGTGAATCTTCTTTCCTTTGGTTTAATTTGATCCAATGGCCGGGAACGACGAACGGCCACCGGAATCAAGTGCGTCGCAGCCGTCCAAATCATCAGCAGCTTCTCCTCCGCGCCCCACGATCACCTTACCTCAGCGGACCTCCTTCGAAGCGCTCTTCAACGGCGGTGGTTCTTCTTCTTTTTCTTCTTGTACTGCTGGTTCTGGGCCGGGCTTCGTGGGCTTCAGCCCAGGGCCCATGACTCTCGTCTCCAGCTTCTTCTCCGACGTCGGCGAAGACTGTAAGTCCTTCTCTCAGCTCCTCGCCGGCGCCATGGCTTCCCCGGTGGCTGCGCTGGCGGAACCGAGCTTGCCTCTTTCGGAGGAACGAGTTGCCGGAGACGGCTCCGGCGGTGCTTACGACGCCGATTTCCAGCTTAAGCGGAACAGGCCTTCCGAATTGGCCGTTTCGTCGCAATCGCCGATGTTCGCCGCAGCCGGTTTGCTTGACTCGCCGGGGCTGTTTTCGCCTAATCAGGTAATCTAGTTTGGAGTTTGTTTCTAGTTTCCCTTTTTTACTTTTTTTAATACTTTTTTTAAGGTTCCTAATATCTTGGAATTTAGTTCTGAGTTAGGGTGGTGGCGGTGTTGTTTTGTGATGGTAAATTTCGTAGTAAAATTTTGTTTCTTTTGGTTGTTGAGGAAATAGTGAATAAAAAAAAGAAGCCGAAAACAGGAAGGAAAAAAATATTCATAATCATGGTCTTTTTTTAGGCGGTCAACTATTGATAAGAGTGATGAAGAAGCCCAACTAACTTGGAGTTTTTTAGTGGTAAATAGTACCAAGAAAAACAGAAATTTGTTTTTTTTGAGTAGAGGTGAATAATAGAGATATTTCCGAGATCTTTAGAAAGATACAAAAAAAGGATAAAATTAAAAAAAAATTATACATATTTTACAAGTGAATTCAAGGGAGAAAAATATTTTTTGGTATCTAATGATTAAGGGACACATTCAACTTGGAACGTACAAAAGTATGTGCAAAATGTTTAACCTTGTTATGTTTAGATTTGTTTCATGATTTGAGGTTCTTTGCTTTGATTCTAATGGTTATGGTCCATGAATGCATATTATAGGGATCCTTTGGAATGAGCCATCAGCAGGCGCTAGCACAGGTCACGGCTCAGGCTGCGCAAGCCAATTCAAACATGCAAATCCAAACTGAATACCTAACCTCTTTGTCGGCACCATTTGCAGCAACACAACAGGACTTGCCATCCTTAACGCCGGACTCTAGCATTGCGGCGAAGGAACCGTCGGATGTCTCTCATCAAGACCCAAAATCCCACTCATCTTCGTTCGATAAGCCCAATGATGATGGCTATAACTGGCGGAAATACGGGCAGAAGCAAGTGAAGGGCAGCCAATTCCCTCGGAGTTATTACAAGTGCACGCATCCGAACTGTCCTGTGAAGAAAAAAGTCGAGCGCTCTCTTGATGGACAAGTAACCGAAATCATTTACAAAGGCCAGCACAACCACCTTCGTCGTCAATCAAACAAGCGAGGAAAGGATGGTGGGAATTCGAGCGCACAAGGGAATCACGATCTGGTTTCCCCAGTTCGGAGCGGCTATTTTAACACATCGGCAGAAGGGGCTAGGAAGGATCAGGAATCTAGTCAAGCAACACATGAACATTCATCTGGGACAAGTGACAGTGAGGAGGTAGGAGATGCGGAGGTAGGAGAAGAAGAAAAGGATGAAGATGAACCAGATCCCAAGAGACGGTAAATCTCTTTACATGCCGTTTGGCATAACTTTTGATTTTGCCTTTAATTAATAGAAAAAGCGAAGAAAGACTGTTATTTTTCATAAATGTTTATAACCACATATTTAAAAGAGCTTAATAGGTGGAAATGTTTTTAGAATTTTCTATAAGCAATAAAAATGTCCAAATGAAGTTTATAATATTTACAAAAACTCTGATTTAAATTTCAAAGTCTATTTAAAAGAGTTATTTTTAAAAGCTATATTTTGTATCTTTAACTGCAAGATTTTTAAATAGATTGTCCAAATGTTTTCGAAAACAGTTTTGAACCCATAAGGTTAAAAACAGCTTTAGCAAGATCTGCCAAACAAGCACATAGAAAGATTTTTTTTTTCTCATGCTTGTGGAGTGACTTATTTGTTTCTTAATTTTAATCAGAAGCACAGAAATCAGGAATTTAGAGCCGGCTTCTTCTCATAAGACTGTCACAGAGCCCAGGATCATTGTGCAGACAACCAGCGAAGTTGATTTGTTGGATGATGGCTACAGGTGGAGAAAGTATGGACAGAAAGTTGTCAAAGGCAATCCTTATCCAAGGTGACATGCATATCCTATTTACATAGATGTTCTGAAATAAGAATTTAGCATCGAAAATTAATGTCTCAACCGTGAAGATCATCTTATGGGGTTTAAATTTTCTCGTCTGTCTATATAACTATATCCTGAGAAGGATTAAAAATCGGACATCAAATTCAAGTTCCACAAAAATTTATGACAATGATCGGCAATAAACATTTTTCTGAATATTCCTAACAATCCATATCATAAGAAGTTGAGATTTGCGTTTGATAATGATGGCGCAATTTCCCTGCTTCATTTAACTTCTTTGAAGTTGAGAACAGTTATTATCTATGACATGCAAGAAGCATAAACTGATATTCTAGGTAAGCAAGTTCACTGTGTAGGCTCATCCTTGATTGGAAATGCCAATATCAATACTACATGATGCTATTTAAAATGCTTTTTATCTACTTTAAATCATAATTATTAACCCTTTGAACTCATAAAAGTAAACTGTAAACTTTTAGTATTAATAATTTGAAAGTGAATGATTAAATAAAAAAGTTTAAACATGAAACAATAATAAATAAATACTAAAATATTAGACATAAAATATAGCATATAGAAAATTTAACTATAAAGATAGTATTGTATTGGAGATTAATTTTCCTACTCAAATGAAAAAAAATTGACATTGGTATATCAAGTTGGTATTGCATTGGATATGCTCTAAGCTGTCCCGTGCTACACTGGTTAGGCAAACCTTGTGATGCTGGAGATTTATGTCATATTGGCTTTGCAAGAAGGCAAAAGCACAAAAATCTGTCGTCAAATGTGAGAGGCGCTAAAATTATTTAAAGCTATGACAAATTGCATGTCATGATTGCTGACCTTTGTTTCTTTATGTTTTTTTTCCTTTCAGTAATTCAATTGTTTTTGCTAGTCATCACTTTTAAGTTGCCTTATTTCAATCCACAGGAGCTACTATAAGTGCTCAACTCCAGGCTGCAACGTCCGCAAGCACGTCGAGAGGGCATCGACTGACCCTAAAGCCGTCATAACAACATACGAGGGCAAGCATAATCATGATGTTCCAGCTTCTAGAACTAGCAGCCACAACACAGCCATCAATAGTTCATCAAATCAAAGGTTACAGAGTATAATAACAGAGAACCATGGCTTAAACAACAACCCGACGGAGCTAAGAAACAACGGCCGACGGCACGTAGGACGTTTACGTTTGAAAGAAGAACAGATAACATAGACAGATGAAAATCTTGCAAGAATCAGGCAGAAGCTGTAAAGTATTATTACTCAAGGGCATGTTTGGCACATCGTATTATATTGTATTGTATTGTATTATATTGTATTGCATTGTGTTGTATTATATACAAAAAATACAATGCAATGCAATACAATATGATGTACCAAACAAGCCCTAAATGTGTAATTTTATGCACTTAAGGGCCATAGTTTTGATCAAGGCTCTTATATATGTGTGTATATATATATACACACACACATCCAACTGCTAATACATGGGAAAAAGAAGGAAAACATGTATGGAGAAGCCAGTCTAAAGAGATTTACTTTAGGATTGTGTTTGACATTATGTAGTTTTGTTTCATCTCGTGTAGTTAACGAACATTTTGTACGAGTATCTGACTTCTTTGTATTCTTTTGTACATGGGAATTCGATGTTGTCAAATATGTAACTATTGAAGGGATTTTTTTTATTCTTTTTGTTTTGTTTTGTTTTTCTTTTAATATTTGGATGTTCAGGAAGATTTTATTGCTTTTGGCTTTAATATAAACTTTGCTTCTAGTTCTATATATTGTTTAGTTCAAGTTTTTAAATGTCGTATCATGTTCTCTCTCTCTTGAAACAAAGTGTTGTAAATAATCAAAGTGGATATTCATTCTTTATATAAAAAATAAGTGCAAGATGATTGAAAATTTACACATTTTATAAACAATTAAAGGTTTACTTTTGTTGCAAAGATTTTTTGTTGTAGTGACATTGGGGATTTGGATAGGACGGGCCTTGGAATTATATATATACATGGGTGGAGTCTCAATTTTCACTATTTTAAAAGCGTTAATTGAATAAAGATTTTCTAGTTCATGGTTTATTCGGGTTTGGAATTACGTATTTAATGTTTAGAGTTATATTTTAGCTCAATCAAAAAAAAAAAAAAAATCAATTTGTTACTTTCGCCGTTGAATTAGGGAGACAGAAGGAAACGATATAATTAAAAGATGTTTAAAAATTAGTAGTATAAATTTTTAAGAGAGTTAGGGTATGTTTAACACACCGTATTATATTGTATTGCATTGCATTGTATTGTATTGTATTATTTACAAAAAATACAATGTAATATAATATAATATAATACAATACAGTGTGTCAAACAAACCTTTGTGAATAACTTATTACGGATAAATTCACATTTTTTAACAAATAAAATTCTAAAAAAACACTTAAACACGCACATTGCCCCATCCTCATTCCCAAACATGCTGTCTTTCTCTCCCATTCTCATTTGGTCGTCAAGCTCAGACGCGGAATTAGGTGGCTGGTGCAAGCTCAGTTCGGGAAGGTGACGACGAGCACGAGCTTAAACTTGAACGACGATCCCGTATCTTGGACAGCGATGACAGCGTCAATCTTGTCCAGATTTCACCGTTAATGTCGTCGATCTCGGCATTTGGCTCCGATGAAGATTAATGATTTGGAGTTTTGCAGATCCAAAACCTCTTGACGCAGTGGAACTGAGAAGAACATATTTCACCAATCTATCCTGAATGGAGGATTTAAAAATCCATCTAATAAAAATCCTCTCAAAGCGGGAAAAAAAAAAATGAAGAGAGAGAACATTTAAACTTTTAGCTAATGAGGCAATTAATAGTAGCCTTCTTAACAAGCAGACACTAAAATAAACAACACAATAAACAAAAAACGATTGAGTAATAACAAATAAAAGCTAAAATATAAAAAAAGAATTAATATAGTTAATTCTTCAGTTCACCTCGTCTATGAAAAAGAACTCATCCTCAAATTCAGTAGAAGCATGTGGAAATGAACTTGTAGCAAGTGAGTCCACTAATATGATATGTGGAATGAAAGAAGTTCAAAAGAGAAGAGACCCCTATTTCGGCAGGGGGGAAAGGCAGACCCTGTCGCAGGAGTGCCGTAGATTTATTGAGCTTCCGTTTCGAAACACACTGAGGTGAACTGTGTTGTCGACGAAGAGATGGCAACGGTGGCATTTGGTCGGCGCATGGAGATTTTCACCGGAGATGCAGGGGGAAGAGATGGAGGAGAGAGAGAAAGTGTGTGCTCAGAGAGAGAAAGAGTAATGGGTAAAAATGGAAAGGAAATTTTTAATTTTAAAATGAAAATAGAGAGATGCTACAAACAGTATGGTATTTATTTCTTTACAACATATAAAAAACGCTATGTAGTGCAATTTCTTGTTGAATTGCAGTACTTTTTTAGGACCATTTGGTTTTATTTTTAGAGGCTATTTTTTGCTTTTGTAATTGCCTACAGCAAATTTTTAGTGTTTGGTAAACTCTGTTTCTGTAAAGTTGTTTGTAATAACTACTGTTTAGTAAGAAAAGTTGAGAAGGAGGTCAAGGGTTATTTTTTTTTATCACTTATGCTATCATAATTTAAAATTACTTAATCAAACTTAATAATAACAAATAATTTCTAATCTACCCATTTTCTTCGTAATGAATTAAAATAATGTCAATATAAGAAGTTTAAAATTAATTTATAAGGTAAATTTTTAACGTTGTTGCGCTTTTTCTTTGAGTGATTAAAAAAAAATCCATGATTCAATTAGTAAATTAATAACGTCTTTATTGAAAAGTCAATCTTGCTAGATGAAGTTATATATTTTTTTGCATTTTAATATACAAATATTACATGTATTAATCTCAAAATTAAAATTAAAATTAAAACTGTAAACATGTTTATTAAAACATGTCTCTTTATGTCATTATATAATTCCACAATAACTCTATACATAATTTACCAAACACTTAATTTCACTTCTAGTATTCAACGTAGCTTTAAAAAAAATTTATCACACATCTACATGCTTCTTATCTACAACGCAACACAATACAACAGAAGCAACTACACAACACAAGCTCAACACAACTGACCCTTAATCTAACACAATTCCCAGTGATGTGATATATTCTTCCACACCCTATTACAAAATTTTATAATTTAAATTTCTAAAGTTAAAAAAAAACAATAAATATCATTTATAATTATTATTTTTTTTATAATTACAATATTTAATGGGTTGGCCATAAATTTCGAAATGATTAATAACGCCTCGTCCTTGCTTCTAAAACACTCAAAACATTGGTCCTCACACTTTTTGATTAACAGGTAGTTTGTTCTAAATATGCTTGTAGTGTTATAATTTTACCCTGAAAAGATAACAGTATTAAATATTTTGTGAAAATTGTAGCAAATATTACTTTTTTTTTAAACTAATTGTAATAAATGTCTAAGTTTTAATTTATAGTAAGTGTCAAATTTATGATATAAATAATTTATCTATCATTTTGTTTATAATATAAATAATTCTTACACAATAAATGAATTTATGGTGCAAAATAATATATTCACCTCATTGTTTACAATGTAAATATTTCTTATTTGTAGAGTAAATAAATTGTTCACATTGTAAATCTTACCATAAATATTTTCAAAAACTTAGGCTCTATCTGTTTTTGTTCTCAAAAATTTTAGAAATGTTTTCGCACGTTTTTCAAGATAAAAATTTTAAAAATACTCTCAGTATAATTCCTAAAAAATTCTCATTTTTAAAATAAAAATATTTTCACCTATTTTAAAAATAATACCAAACCGCTTCTTAATATTTAAGTCAAAAAGTTTTAAAAATCTGATATTATTTTGTCTTTAATTACGTGGGTTCATCCTGTGGGCATTTCAAAAGGCTTGCGAAGAAAGCTGGTTCACCCAAGGCTGTGGCAGTCTTTGTGGTGTGCCGAATAAGAACTATTTTGTTCACACCAATTAAATTCAAGAGTCCATTTGCAAATCCAATTTACAATTCTTCGATTGTGATGGGAATTACACATTCGTGGGACTATAGAAGCGTACGATCATCGGTCCGATTACAATAAACTAGGTAGGTGTTGGGGTCAGATTTTATCCCTCAATTACACATGTCAATTTGAGTGGACTAAAGTTAAGGATCATCAAACCCAACCCCAAAAACTCACTAAGAGTTCATAGATCAAGACCAGCTGGGAAACGACTCGGATCCCAGCTTAGCCCAGACTGACTGCGCGACGGTGCAGAGGAGTACATGGTTGATTACTTGAATATAACATTCGGTCAAGATCTTCCATTCCGGAAATTAAAGAAATTACCAAATCGCAATTAAGACAATCCTAGTTTAAAGGATTGAATCACGCAAGGAAGGTTGACTATATTCAGGAATGTGAAAGCCTACTCCAATTTAAATAAGAAAACCTTGTCTGGAAACCAAGGATATCAACTATCAAAAAGAAGGCCTCCATTCAGCCCTAGACACATTCCACACATTGTTACACGCCCAGAATAGCATTAATCGTGCCCTACTCTTTGCCCTACAAAAATTTCTCATTCTTTTTGTCCCTCCAACACTTTCCCAAACTCTGTTATACTATTTTCTCCCTACATAGTGAAAAGTACTCAAATAGTATGGTGAATGCCGATCTCATATTGAGGGACGTGAACCACTATAGATTTTTATGTCTTTTTTTTTTCATTTTCTGTACTATATTTACTTGCTCACAGGCTAGACTATATTTCTGAATTAGTCATTAGACTTATTACAGATTGACAGTAGAATTCACCCTTTAAAGTAGGCAACGGCCCTTGTTCGATGTTGTCAATGTTTTAGTTGTTGAACGTTATGGAAGGGGACCTGAAGGTGCATGGTGTTGCTTTTTCAAAATTAACAAACCACTTATAAGTCCACATTGCATTTTATTTTCTAGCCAAAACTACCATACGATCAGCTTTTTTTTTTTTTCCTTCTCTTGGTCGTATGTTTGGTCAGGACATACGCTGGATGATTAACAAATCAATTTGTGTCATTAAAATTTGAATTACTTTTATAATATGAGATCCAATAATTGTAAAAACTTCAACAATCTAGACTCTTTTTTGACAATCATCCAACTCCTGAAAATATTAAAGAATATGATTAAATTTGTCTAGTGGTATTGTAGGGCTCTCTTTGATTACCCTTTTTATATTATTATTTTATTTAGTTGGAATATTTTCACGTTTGCTTCTCGAACTATGTCACTTATATTATTTTACCCTTTGACATTTAAAACGTACCATTTAATCCCCTCAAACTTTGTTTTGTTAGTAAATATCCACTTCCATCCAACTTTGTTAGTTTTTGGACGGTTTTTGCATAATGTTTTTATATTTCTTTCCAAACTATATCACTTATATTATTTTATTCCACCGACTTTCAAAATGTGGTACTATATGTCACTTTAGTTTGTTTTATCAGCAAAATAATCTCTTTTCATCCAATTCTGTTCGGTTAATAAATTGATTTGCTTTTCTTCTAACTTTATAAGACCTCCACATCAAAGCAATCTATATATCCACGATTTGCATTTGAATAATTTTTACATATCATTCAAATACAAATACAAAGAAAATTCAAGAGGGGATTCTTTACAAGAGATTAAAATAATATGTTCTTAAAAAAAAAATTCAAGGGTTATATTCTTTTAAGGAATTTTGTGGGTTTTTTCTCCTTAAGCTCTTTCATTTTTTCTTTAATAAACTTTTTCCCCTTAAACTCTTTTTTATGTTTGGGTTTTTCCCCCAAAGTTGGAAGAAAAAAATATTGACGTGTAAAGCCGAATAAAATTGGAAAAAAAGAGGTTATTTGCTAAAAAAAAATTAAAGGGACATAGTAACATATTTTGAAAGTCGGAGGAGTAAAATAACATAAGTAACATAGTTTAGGGGAAAATATAAAAATATTCTACAAAAAACCATCTAAAAACTAATGGAGTTAGAAGGAAGAAGAAAACTTATTGACGGAATAAAGTTTGAGGGATTCAGTGGTATGTTTTAAAAGTCATGGGTAAAGTGACATAAGTGACACAATTTGGAGGACAAATGTGAAAATATTCATTGATTCACAGCAATGCAAGAAAGCAACAACTGTATTTCCCCTCCATTGTCCACCTTATTATTACTCGAAATTGATCCCGCTATTATTCATTACAATTTTTTTTATCGTGCTCTCAAAAAGTTCCCTATACTAATCAAGATAAGTCACTAGAGCACGGTCTAGAAGGACCTGCTTTAGAAAATTAATGCTTGTACTCTTGGTTCAGGCTCTGAGCTTTCGTGGATGCGGGAAACTAGCAGCATTAACGAATCTAGAAAACAAAGATGCATAACAAATTCAAGTTTCCTTTGAACACTGCAAGAACTAATGTCAAAGCTTATAACTGCGCCAGGGACCCAATATTGATAGAATTCATGTCACACATACCAACACAATGACAGCTCCAAATGTACTTGCATATTTAGGCACATGTACACGTGTCAGCATTTATATTATACTTGTAACTCAATTAACCTAGAGACTAACATGTGTGTTTCTATGTACGCGTTTGTCTATTAATAATTACATCATCATAGTGAAAGTGGGCTTTTTCCAGAATTAAGGCAAATAAGGGCAGTGGGGATGCTGACTGTGAGTCTTTCTGAGGTTCAACTCACACTACAAATTAGGCGTTGATCTAAGTGTATAGGGTGTTCCGAAGCATTTGTTCAAATTAATTTTAGTTAAAAATATTGAAGTATGTGAGAGATTTACACTGTATTTTATGTTTTCTTGATACTATAGCAGGTGAGAGTGAACTAAAAGTTTTAGTCGAAACGAAAGATGCCAAACACCTTAGTAGTACTAATACTAATACATTAATACTACTTTAAGCGTGTGTCAAATATTGAGAATGATATAAGGATGTGATAAGCGGGACCACTAAAAATAAGTACCGTTTTTTTGGGGGGGGGGGGGCGGGGGCGCGGGGTGGGGTTTCACCTAAAGGTCTGCCTTTAAATCCCTTTCTGACTCACCACAGGCATTTTCAGACCTACAAACAGAAGTACCCTCCTAGCTTCTAACCCCTTCTCTACATATCCATAAATGTGCATGCATAATTCGTTTTATATTCCTCTGCCATAATTGGTGCTATATGCTCTCATACATAAGGAAATGCTGCATAAGAAAATTTTCTTTCCGTTTTTTTTTTCCTTCCTTACGTGATCCAAATTTAAACATTAAATTAAACCAATGATTAGCTGCATTACTTCTTTTTTTTTTTAAAAAAAAAAACACATCACTTCTAAAAATCTACAAACAAAGTATGATATAAAACTAAAAGAACCTAATTAAAATCCAAATTATATACAGGTTTGATCCATTTAATTAACTAAAGAGAGAATAAAAAAGATCACAAGTGCTAAAAAAAGAGAGAATATCCGTATCGTGTCTTTTATGAAATTAATGGAAAACATTTAGTGAAGACTTTATTGTTAGTCAAAGTTTTTCTTAAGAACATCTCCTCACAAATTTCGATGCTAATGCTAAAATTTGACATTTACGTAACACGATCTTCAATGCCAAATTTTATTTTGTTCTCACATTTATAATGCTATATTTACTTGTAATTATGACGATTATGCATTGGAATATTTATTAAAAAATAGAAATCAAATAATAAAATTTGACATTTACTCTACGTAGTGTCATTTTTTCCACTAAGTATAGCATTTGTGAAATTTAAATAAAAAATAATATTGTTTTTTTTCTTTTAAATGTTAAAATTTGTCATTGGCATATTAATTTGAAATTGGGTTGGAGATATTCTAAAAAAACGAGACTCTATTCACTAAGCATGACATATCAAATTTGACACCAACTATGAGATATATCAAATTTTGGTATTTGCTTCTTGTTATTTTCAAATTATTTTTTAAAAAATAAAATATCACTTTTACAAAGTTTCAGAACATAAAATTTATATAGCATGTAAATTAACATTTACAGTTCTCTCCTTGCACATACATAAGGGGTGACCATGATAAAAGCAAGCAAATCTCCATGGTGCACAAAATTAATTGTTATATTAAATATATTATTTTTTATATAGTTTTTTGTCATGTAAAATGGATCGTTGGCATTAGTATTAGCAATGGATAGTCTATTTAACGCTTCCGTAGAAAAAAAAAATTATGGCTCCTAATTGAGAGAGATCGAAGTTCAAACAACATTTACAACTAATTAACAAACCAGTTATAATTAAATGAACAAACTCACAAAAGTTAATCCACCTAGCTATAACTAAATATCATCTTCTACTTTTACTCCTTTAAATTCCCATAATCATCATATACTCCAATATTTTGAACTTTGATGATGTTCTTAGTCCTTATTAATAATCCGCCTAATCCTACTATAAAACAACCTTGTTTCACTTAATATTTATACCTTCATTATTATCACGAGCTCACTTCACTTTCAACCTTCGATAACTTCTTCTGATCATATTTATTCTCTCTTTGATCATTCGACCATTAAGATCAAGAACACAATGGCTTCAAGGAGTTCGTTGACGATTTCCTTCTTCATACTAATCCTTCTCTCTTTCATTCCATGTTCCGGCAGGTTTCTGGACGATCAACCACGTCTTGGACGTCATGTTGATTATTCTCGATCATTGCCATCTCCTTCCTGCTCCGACGACGTTGTTCATCATCATGATCTCAAACGGAAAGAACATGAAGGAACGACAATAATACTCGACGTTGATAATAATTTTAGAGCTAAAGGAAATGGTAAAGACGACAATAAGGTACGTAAAAATAAACGACACCGATCTACAAGAACAAAGGTATGTACGTACATGCATGGATGCTTCAGGCCCTAATGGTTTCCATGAACGATAATGAAGCAGACTAGTCGAGTGAGGATGGACGTGATCTCTTCCATGATAATGAGGGAAGGAGGTCGATGATGTCTTGATTTGGCCCCTGCATGCCCTGTATATATATATATATATATATATATATATATATATATATCTACACACACACACACAATTCAGAAAAAAAATGAATAAATAAATCATACAAAGCTAAAACCAATTACGAAGCCATACCAAGAAACTTTTTTTTTTGCTTGGTTAAATGATATATAATATATGCTTGCTCCGAAGCACAACCTCAAGTTGTTCTATAAGAGCTTGAGAAAGAGGATTTTGGTTAGATCCCATTTATAAGCTTGGGAGGGTTACTTGGAGTTGGAGAGAATGAAATGGAGAGGCTAGGTGAGATGATCAGATGAGGTATAAAAGAGAGAGGCAACAAACGTAAAAGATGAAGACATTATAGTGAGAGATAGGTGAAGAGACTTGAGGACAATAAAAGAAGGTCACGTGGAATTAGATACTCCCACTGGGAATATATACATACATTCATATATATATATATATATATAAAGATATAGATATACACAAATTTGTCCGCGTTCAGTATACCAATTACAAATACATAAACACACGATGTATGTTCAGTATACAAATACATACTTATACAATGTATACTGCTTTTTATAGATGCACGGTACATAATAACTAATTACAAGTATATACAAACAGTAAATAAGACATATATATAAATATTCACATCTAGCATGAATTTAATCATTAGCAACTAATATGGGTTATTAGTCACTTAAAGTATAATTTCTTATGAATAATTACAAGTCTTAATATATCTTGGATGTGTTTTAGTTGATTTGATCTCATATACCGATATTCTTTTCGTTATTAATACTTATTTTTGGCGAATTAGGCACCTTTTTTTATTTATAGGGTTGTGTAGGATGTGTTTTAGCTAATTTGAGAGAGAAAGAGAGAGAGAGTGTGTGTGTGTGTGTGTGTATTCGGTTGGTAGGTCAAGGTTTATTGTAATGATTCATGGGTATAGAATCATATATTCTTATATTTGTACTTATTGGAAGGTTTAAGGTTTACTTGCATATTTTTTTTTAACTTGTGGGCAGGCATTTAAGAAGGCGAGGGAGAAAGCTTGTTCGTCAAAAGGAAAGACAGTCCTCGTGGGGCCCCAAATATCTTGTTAAACAATCAAATTTGATGGCTTGTGCAAATCCAATGATTTTACTATTCAGATTCAAGGACCCATAAAAGCATCGGATAATTTCTCATCGGGCTACAATGTTCAACATCTATCAGTCCAAGGCGATGGACCCCTCGATAGCAATGGAGACATATAGGGCAAATTCTCGTGCAAAATCGACAAATCTATCGTAAGTCATGTTCTTAATTTATTATGTGTTTCTTGTAGTATTACTAAGACGTACTTATATTACTAGCCCATTTGATCATAAGTTTGAACATATAACAAAAATATTTAAATTGTGATTTGAATCGATGAAACAAAAAGAATATAGGTTAATTTCATTCTTGGTTCCAAATTTAAAAGAGTAAATCTCATTTTAGTTCCAAACAAAACATCTAGTCTATGATCTATAAATTAATCGTCCTATTAGTCCTCTTTACTGAATTGGTTAAAAAACAGGTGTAATTCATGATAGTCATATGACACTTTAGTGTGGGCATTTAGATTAATGTCGTATGATTATCGCATATCATTTTTTTATCATTTTTAATTATTTTTATTAGAAAGACTTTAATAGTATAATTTTATAGATCGAGAACCCAAATCTATGTTCAAGGACCATAAATGGGACTAAACCCTTTTACTATTATGTTCAAAATGCTAAGTACTCATGTTTTTTCTCTGTTAGTTTTGGCAGTACTCTTGCGATGAACACCCTGATAAATTTCCGTCGAACTATGTGTCTAACTTCAAGTTGGTGACGTCTAAATGCAGGGGGATTCTAGAAGTCCGAACAATATAAAAATATTACTTAATATTGACATGAACAACGTGCACAACCCCATCATAATAGACCAAATTATTTACTTCTATAAGAAAAAACCTTGCAAAGTAGAGGTACAAAATTTGTTTACATATAATAAGCCTCACAACTATGTATAAACCAAAATCAATGTGCATAATAAATAACAAAATAAATAACATAAAAAATAAATCTTCTTAATTAATGAATCTTATAATCAACAGAGCTCTGCGGTCCAAGTGAAAGACATGTTGTGCCAAAACAATAACATCACGGGCACAAGTTCTACAAAAGCCAATGAAATTCCTTTGTAACAAGACCTTTAAATGGGATGACATGCGGCAATGTCATCATGAAAAAGACATTGATATTGGTGTCGTTTCCCTACTCTGTCCAGATGCCCACAAAGGAAGGAATAAAACGAAGCCTGTTCATCAACGACATCACAAAAAATTTAGACACCCTAGTAAGCCTTCGGTTCAACAACCATTACTTTTTAGTGTTGATGACTTTGCAGCTCAAGGGAATGGCAAAGATCACACAGAGGCATGTAAAAGTAACTCTGTTTGCATGATTTTTCAGTGATGCATTTGAGGAAATGTCAACAAATTAAAAGTGTGTGAACGGGGACTTTTAAAAATTTCAAGGATTTAGGTAATGCATACAAAAGATTGGTCTTGACCAAGGGTATGGTCACACACAGACAAGAGTGGATGTCTATTCTCTTGAACTTTTTTTTTTCCGTTCAATATTGTATACAAAAGTTTATAAAAATTAATATCTACCTTTCTCTTAAATTCTATATTTCCTTTATTTGATGTTTCTCGATAATGTTAATATACGTGCTAAATTTTCTGACTCCATTCTGGCGCCCTGACATATTTAATTAACAAGCGGTTGGTTCTATAATGGTATTATAATTTTTGTGTTCTTTAATTATATGAATACGTCCTCTTAGGCATTTATGCATGCTTGGGATGAAGCTTGTTCATCTAAGGCTGCGGCATTCTTGGTGGTGCCACATAACAACTATCTTGTTAGGCCAATCAAATTCAAGGGTCCAAGCAAATCCAATCTTACAATTCAGGTGAGCCAAATTTATTGCACGAAAATATGCATGTGTTTGTAATAGAGAGATCAGGATATATACATGTATAGGCATTCCTACAATTAAAATTTTAGTATTTTGATGGTGATGTGATTAACAGGTTCATGGGACCATAGAAGCATCCAGTAATCGGTCAGATTACAATGAATTAGATAGGCACTGGCTCTCGTTCGATAGCGTTAATGATTTAGTTCTGGAAGGTTGTGGAAGTGGAACTCTCAATGGCAATGGGGGCATATGGTGGAAGCACTCTTGCAAAATTAACAAATCACTCGTAGGTTCACATTGCATTTCATTTTCTACCCAGAATTGTGGTTGCAAACAATTTATCGGACATTAGACGATGAATAAATCAATTTAAAGTCGTTAGATTAGATATGCTTTTATGGGCTGTAATCCACTAATACAAACAATAAGAATAATAAGAATCTAGATCTATTTTTTCCATCCTTCAACACTTGAAAATCGTTACACGATGCAAGGAAGACTCGTCTCTCTCTTTTGACAATCTTAGAATGATATCTCTTTGATGTTTGATCTAGTCTTACTGCCTAACAATCTTTTTTTTTTGCTGATTTGCAGCCATGCAAGGAAGCACCAACGGTTTTTGTCCAACCCTCTTGTCGACCTTCAATAATTTGCCCTTCTCTTGTTTGTTATAAAGGAAAATTTCATTAGTACCTTGTGCTATATCAAAATATACATTTGGTATCTTACATTTTGAAATATTTTATATCAGTACCTTGACCTTTTAAAAAATATTTTTTTAATACTCAAAGGCGTTTTATAGTACTAAATATGCATTTTTTGTATCCCAAAAAAAGCCTTCAGTTACGAAAACAAATTTCTAAAAGATCGAGATACCAATATAAAATATTCTATAACATAGAGTATTTAACGCATATTTCAATATAACATATGGTAGTATATTGAAATTTTCCCTTGTTGTAATGGAAATGCATAGAATCTCTGTTCCATTAGTTACTTATTTGGACAAGTAACCCTGGTACGTACTCTTGGTTGCAGGCTCTGACCTTCCATAAATGCGAGAAACTGTTAGTAAGCAATCTAAAAATCAAAGATGCACAACAAATCCAAGTTTCTATTGAACACTGCAAGCATGTCAAAGTATCTAATCTCAATATATCTGCACCAAGGGATAGCCCCAATACGGATGGAATTCATGTCGCACATACTCAAGACATTGAGATCTCCAAATGTGTTATAGAAACGGGTACACATATCGACATTAATATTGTACTCAACTCAATTAATCAAGAGTCTAACATGTCAAGTTTTTAACTATGTCTAAAAACAAACTATACGTGTATCTATGTATGCAAGATTCATAAAGGTTTGCCTAGCCATCAATGAATATATTATAAACTTTTCCCTTTTATGTTTGCTAGGTGATGATTGTATTTCTATTGTGAGTGGATCACAAAAAGTGGGGGCTAAAGATGTAACATGTGGGCCTGGTCATGGTATTAAGTAAAACTATATTTAATGTACTCTACTTTCCAAGTACTTGATCTCAATTTGATAATTTTTGAACATTAGATCGAGTCAAAATCGAATAAAAAAGATATGTAAAACAGTTTTTAATACCGACCTAATTATTCGAAACAAAGCCAGTAAGATATAGTTTCATACTCTATCGTGAAATTTTCCAATTTTATAGACGAATTATCATTATGACTATGTTGATTTCACATTTTCATACAGTATTGGAAGCTTGGGATCTGCGAATTCGGAAGCCCATGTTTCAGACGTGATCGTAAGAAAAGCCAAACTTTTTAGAACCATGAATAGAGTTAGAATAAAAACTTGGCAGGTAAACTTAAAGGATGCTCTAATGTAAGTCAATTTCGACATATGGATGAGAAAATTATCTTTCAATGCATCATTATAATTTTAATTTTAAATATTCTATATTTGGTTCTAAATTGATACCAAGTATGACATATGCTCAATTTTTGGTTTTTTTATTGCTCGTTAATCAATACATTGACTTTTTCACTTTATAACAATATTATCATTTGGAATTATATATAAAGATCAAATTTTTACTTGTACATGTTCCAAAACCTAAAATTTAACAATACAAAAAAAAAAAACTTAAAACTTACGACAAAAAAAAATATAACATTTAAAATAATTTTATATATTAGAGCACAAAATAGAACAAAATATCAAATATTTCATTTTCACCTTTTTTTTAGCCAAATATAACACTAGCCTAAACAATTGGAGACGGTTTAAATATTTGTAAAATGCAGGGAGGTTCAGGATGTGCAAGCAACATCAAGTTCATAGACGTTGAAATGAATAACGCGCGCAATCCCATCGTAATAGACCAAAATTATTGTGATGATAAGAAACTTTGCAAAGAACAGGTAAAAGAATATTTGCGTAACCCAAACTCAGATTTTCACCCTTCTACCATAATCATAAATAATGGTGCAAGTATTGGATAAATATATATAAGTTTGGCTTTAATTAAATATATATAATGAACAGAGCTCAGCTGTCCAAGTGAAAGATGTGTTGTATCAGAACATCAAAGGAACAAGCACCTCTGATGTTGCCATAAAGTTCGATTGCAGTAAGACCTTTGCGTGTGAAGGAATTGTGTTGAGAGATGTCGAGCTGCGACGCACGAGAGGAGATCATGTGGCGGAAGCTTTCTGCAACAACGTGGAGTTCACTGACATTGGAGATGTTGCCCCACTCTGTCCACATTGAGAAGAGGAACGACCATACATGTTGGCTATTTGATTAGCATTAGTTCTCTGTTTCTGTTCAAATGGGTGCAGATGCCCTAAGAAAAATGGCAGCCTTGAAACTTTCTGCGGCTTCAAGTTATTATTATGAAGCAGTAATCTTTGGCAATCGGCTTCATGTGGGAATAAAACAAATTTGTACCACATGAATGCAAGCGGTCAAACATCCCACATCGAAAAGACAAAAGTAGAACAAGTGGTTTACATGCTATATACAGGTCAACCTCTGAGATATAACTAAGTTGTAATTGTGTGCGGCTAATTATTTCTTGTAACTCAGACTTTTATTTTCTAAACATATTGTCTCGTTTTAGCATATCTTGTGGTTATTTTGCGGTTTTTAAATGATGTTGGATATTGTATGGGAAATATTTTGTGGTTTTTGAAAATCATGTCAATGCTATGCTGTTGCAGTAGATTTGAATAGTGGTTCTTTTTAATGATGTTGTCGTTTTATGAATTTTCCGTCGTAAGAGGTGGTGCTGTTCCTTAGTTTTACTCGTAGCTTTGTTTTCCTTGTTATAGATTGAACTAGTGAAAAAAAACCTGCGCGTTCCAGTGAAAAATACTGTTGTATTATACAAAAATTGGAAATTCTTACAGTATAAAATTAGTTTGTATATGTATATCAGTGAAGGAGTCAGGATATTGACGGAGAGTTGAATTTTTTTTAATCAAGATTATAATAACATGTATAATATTAATAGAGAGTCGAATTTTTTTAATCAAGATTATAATAACATGTATATATATGTAACAGTTTTTGTTTATTAAATTAATTTATGACTTATTGATGCATGAAAACATTAATATCATGTCCAAGTAGAAAAACATATCAATATTCGTAACAAGCTCAATATGTGTCATAGAATAACCAATTCAAAACATATAGACTTATTCCAAAATACCTAACCCAAATTCAAGCAAGAATAGTTGGCTTAGTCCATATCAACCCAGTCTAATTGTTTACTTGTGTATTTGACACATGTTTAGTATAGTGTCCTATCACATGTCTACAAATTCTATCACTATGCATCGAAGTTTTGATTTTTGAGCTCTCTTACGCTCTCTGTACTTCCCCTTCTCTGTAGTTCTCAAATCTTCTCCCTTTTCTCTAAAATTTTCTCCCTTCCTCTTTAAAATTCAAAGCTTCTTCTTTACTTTTTTTTTTCTTAATTTCTCAAATCTTTTCAAACACTTGAATCTTATCCACATCCCCTAACTATTTTTATTTCTTTTTTGTTCTTATTTGTTTCTCCTCTTTCTTCTTTCTTTTTTTTGTTTTTGTTTTATATAGATTCAAAATACCATTATCTGAGAAAATACTTCTCATCACTTTCCCAAAAGGTTCTCAAATAGAAATACAAGTATAAAATTACTCAACTATGGATATTCTCATGCATTTTGGCATTCCAGTGATGTGAGGCTGCTGATTGAAGGAAAAATTCATCCGAGTGACTTTAATCATAGCATTGCCCTTCAAAGTATAGGTCCCAGTCTTAGTCCGATGAGAAGAAGAGCCTGTGCTAACAAGTCCAATTGTAACACATATGGGTGGCAGATTTGTGAAGGTAGGTATTGTTTGCTTGGATTTGTGTTTGTAAATAGGGAGGACAAAATATACTTCTGTAAAGATGACATTTCTAAAGAGAACTTGGATGACCTTCAAGCTACGTTTGAAAACCATCCTCACTGATATGTCCAAGGTGTAATTTCTAAACTTTGGCCCAAACTCCATGCAAAATTATATCGCTTTAGGAATCTGGCATTTAAAGATCGTCAGTTTGCAAGAAATATGGATCGAGTAAATCTTCATCCATAGATGTTGTTTGAGTGTTTCTACAAAACAAAATTGTCTTTTGTGCTTTGAGTATTAGTTTGTTTTTAGATTGTTACATTAAGTGTTAAGTAATTAGTGTTTGATTTTAGTTTATTGTCTTTTTTTAAAAATATTATATTGTTAGATAAATCACATGTTGAACTATAATACTGTAATATATTTGAAATTTTTGAATCTAATCTAGACATTTCAAGATTTGTGTCTTATTAATCAAATGTTCTATAGTAATTTGTCGATTTTGTTTTCAATTGTCAAAAGTTGTACAGTTCAAGTTTATGTGGTATGTTTGAAAAGGTTTTACAATTTTTTTTTTGTTTCTAAAGTCAGTTTTCTAGATGCGAATTTAATTTTATCAAAAGCCTATAGTGTGTCATTTGTCTTTTATCAAATTTTTATAGATTCGTTTTACAATGTCAAAAGTTGAATAGTTTTAATCCAGATTTTCAAAAGTTGATATGATTATATGTCTTTTTTCTAAAATTATACAGAGTTGTTTTTTTGGAAAAACTTGTTTTGTTTTTCTTACCTGTAGATATCTTGTTGAGTTTTTTAGGTTATCTTTCATCACATAATTGTCTAACTCCTTAGTTCTCGTGCATTTCCATCTTTCTTAAGGTCTATTACACTTAAGAATTTAGGTAGAGCAGACTTAAAACCAAAAACCCAAAAAATCAAATACTTTTTTGAAAAAATCAAACCGTCATAAAACTAAATATGTCTTCTTCTTATTTATTAAGGAAAATCAAAATTGTCTTGTCTTCTGTAGTTCTAGTCTTGGGAAAGATAGAGTCTACCTAGAAGCTATAAAACATTTAGAACAAGTTTTAGCATTTAGAAAGATTAACCTAGTTTATGGGAGAGGTAGCTTAGGGTTAATAGGGAGTGTTTCAACAGCAAAGCAATCTAGTAGTGCCCAAGTCCTAGGGATTATGCCTAAAGTCCTAGTCAAGGATAATCTTTGTGGAAAGACCATAGGTATAGAAAAAAGAGTTGGCCACATCTGTGAACTTATAGAAGCAATGATAAATATAGCTGATACTTTCATAGCTCTACTTGGGAGTTTAGGCACCCCTGAGAAAATGTTTGTAGTTGATAGTAGGAACCTGTTAAGCATTCATTCCAACCCATGCATTAAGACTTTTGATTGTTAACAGTTTTTATGATAGTTTGTTGAAGTTTTCAGATCACGTTGTGGAAAAGAACTTCATTGTATAGTTGGAAAAATAAGTCTTTGCTACTACTCTAACTGCTGAAGAATTGCTGAACAAAATAGATGTCGTTCATTCGAAGTCTGACACTATAACTTCAAACCTAGATTAGGACAAAGGCAGCAAGAAGCGGCCATTAGATTTGTATTTCCACTTGTAATCTTTTGGTTTTACCACAACATATTCACAGTTATGTTTGTATGATTTGAATAATCGCTCTTCTCCATATGATATCGTTCTTACTTTGTCTTTTGTGTGTTTATTTGTTTGTTTTTTAGCATGCTACTGTTAAAACCCTTAGATTTATTGATTCTAGTATCAGGATTGCTAATATTATGGAGTACTTACACTACAAGAAAAACTACATTTAACGACATATTATTTACGACATGTAGTTTTTAAATGTCGTTAAAAAGTACATACAACGATATTTTCAGCAAAGATGTTGTTAATAACATTTGAAACAATAATTAACGACATCTATATAGATGCTGTATTAAATGTCTTCTTTTAACGATAATATTTTAGTGTCGTTAAATCATTTAACGACAAGTAGGAGATGTCGTTAAAGCCTTGGAGATTTCACGACATCCCTTATAGACGACATTAATTATTGTTTCAAATGTCGTTAATGATATCTTTATTGTAGATGTCGTTGTATGTACTTTTCAACGATATTCAAAAACTACATGTCA